>WNWK01023521.1:0-30994 GCA_009830355.1 Cherax destructor
ATAAGGTGGATAGTGGAAGCTAGTGACACTAGATGACAAGGACAGTAATAGGTATAGTGGAAAAACAGAGATGAGCAGGAAGGGTAAAGATAAAGGAGGGTCTCTAAATATATATTACACCAATAGTCGTAGTGTAGGAATAAGATGGACGAGTTGAGATTAGTTGCAAGTACGGGTAATATTGATGTTTTTGCAATAACTGAGACATGGTTTAATATGAAAAATCGGACTTGCCTGCCGAATGTCACATTCAGGGTTTTAAATTGTTCCAAGTAGACAGAAGTATCGGGAAAGGGGTGGGGTGGCACTCTATGTCCGTGATCATTTAAATTGTTGCATAAAAACGGGTATAAAGTCTGAATTAACACATACAGAGTCTGTCTGGATAGAATTTTCAGAGGGTGTGAAAATTGATTTTAGGCGTGATTTACCGTCCTCCAAACTTAGATAGGAACAAGGGAGACTACTTTGGGAGGAAATTGTTAAGGTCACAAGACACGATAACGTAGTAATTCTAGGGACTTTAACTTTAGTCAGATTGATTGGAATTTCATGACGGGAATTTAGAATCTAACGACTTTTAGAAGTAGTTCAGGATTGCTTTTGAAGCAGTTTGTAACAGAACCTACAGGGAAATAACCTATTGAATGAATGGTTCAGAGAACCGACGAGTTGGTAAATAACCTACTTGACTTGGTTCTGGCAAGCAAGGAAACCCTTGTTAATAATTTAGAAATTACAGAGGAACTCGGCTCAAGCGACACAAGTCAATTACCTTTAGCATTGAATGGATGTATGATAGTAGGGATAATTCAGTAATGGTCCCAGATTTTCGCAGCAGATTATAATGGACTTAGAGAACACTTATCAACTGTGGACTGGGTGAAGAAGAGGTATCAATATGACAGTTTTCTTAACACTATACAGGCTGCCCAAAGAACATTTATCCCGTATAAAGAAATTAGATCAAGTAGAAATGACCCAAAATGGATGAATAATAGGCTCAAATATATTTTAGGGCAGAAGAAAGGAATTTATAGGCGCATAAAAAGAGGTGAGGGTCATCTTATAAATCAGTATACTGACATTAAGAGGACGTTAAAAGGAATAAGAAAAGCTAAACGGGACTATGAAATTAAAGTTGCTAGGGATTCAAAAACTAACCCAAAAAAGTTTTTCCAGGTTTATAGAACAAAAGTTAGGGATAAGATAGGTCCCCTTAAAATAACTTTGGGCATCTTACTGACAAGGAGAATGATATGTGCTCTATTTTTAATAATTATTTTCTCTCGGTTTTCACACAGGAAGACATTAATAATTTCCCAGTAATTAATTTTTACAGAGGCCCAGAAGAAGATAAATTATGTAATATCACAGTCACTAGCGAAATGATTATGAAACAGCTGGACCGACTGAAACAAAATAAATCGCCGGTCCTGATGAGCTTTTTGCAAGGGTTCTTAAGGAATGCAAATGGAACTCTGTGAACCAATATCTAACATTTTTAATTTATCTCTTCAAACAGGTGTAGTGTCTGATATGTGGAAGTGGGCTAATGTAATTCCTATTTTTAAAGCAGGGGACAAGTCACTACCGTCAAACTACCGCCCAATAAGCCTGACCTCAATTGTAGGCAAATTACTAGAGTCAATTATAGCTGATATTATTAGAAGCCATCTAGATAACCATAATTTGATTAATGATACCCAGCATGGATTCACGAGGGCCGTTCCTGCCTATCTAATTTATTAACCTTCTTCAGTAAAGCTTTTGAGGCTGTTGATCACGATAAAGAATTCGATATTGTTTATTTAGACTTTAGTAAGGCTTTGATAGAGTACCGCACCAGAGACTGTTAAAGAAAGTGGCAGCTCATGGCATTGGGGAAAAGTGCTGTCATGGATCAGTCATGGCTCACCAATAGGAAGCAGAGAGTGTGCATAAATGGGGTTAAATCCGAATGGGGACTTGTAACAAGTGGTGTTCCACAGGGATCAGTCTTAGGCCCATTGTTATTTATAATATATATCAATGACCTTGACGAGGAATTACTAGTGATATGAGCAAATTCGCCGACGACACGAAGATAGGTAGGATAATTGATTCAAACATAGATGTCATAGAACTTCAGGAAGATTTAGACAAACTTAATTCGTGGTCAGAAAGTGGCAGATGCAGTTCAATGTAGATAAATGCAAGGTTCTGAAGCTCGGGAGTGTCCATAACCCAAGCACTTATAAGTTAAAGAACGTAGAACTTAGCCATACAGATTGCGAGAAGGACTTGGGGGTGATGGTAAGCAGCAACCTTAAACCAAGACAGCAATGCCTAAGCGTACGTAATAAGGCAAATAGATTACTGGGATTTATATCAAGAAGTGTTAGCAACAGAAGTCCAGAGGTTATATTACAGCTTTATACATCATTAGTAAGGCCTCACCTAGATTACGCAGCTCAGTTCTGGTCTCCATATTACAGAATGAACATAAATTCGTTAGAAAACATTCAGCGTAGAATGACTAAATTAATACATAGCATTAGAAATCTTCCTTACGAAGAAAGATTGAAGACCCTAAAATTACATTCACTTGTAAGACGTAGAATGAGGGAGACATGATCGAGGTATACAAGTGGAAAATGGGTATTAACAAAGGGGATATAAATAAGGTCTTGAGGATATCTCTCCAGAGAGAACCCGCAATAATGGATTCAAGTTAGATAAGTTTAGATTTAAAAGGATATAGGAAAGTATTGGTTTGGAAATAGGGTAGTTGATGAGTGGAACAGTCTGCCTAGTAGGGTTATTGAAGCTAGGACCTTGGGTAGTTTCAAATTTAGGTTGGATAAATTCATGAGTGAGAGGGGGTTGATTTGAGTGGGACTCGCGCATGAGTGGGTAAAATTGTCAAAGCTTATTTCTTGGGTAGCATTGAAAATTGGGTTGAGCAAATATTCTGTTAGTGGGACGGATTGTGAAGGACCTGCCTAGTATGGGCCAACAGGCCTGCTGCAGTGTTCCTCCTTTCTTATGTTCTTATGTTCTTAAAGAGTACGTGATTATATATAAGGTGGAGAGTCAGGTGGAGAATGCTGGGTAGGTTGGATTTGAAACGGACCTGCACGGACGGCGAGTGTGTTGCTATGTGGATAACGATGAAGAAGTTTCAGGACAAGGGATTCAGTTATGTTGTAAAAGCCGTTGTTCTGATTTAAAATGTTAGATATACAGAGAATAGTTGATTCCAAGATCATGCGGTACTGAGTGTCTTCTTTCATGACGATGAGTCTCGCGTCTCTGTAGTTGATTAAATGGTTGTGGACGCTTCGGTGTAGAACGCAAGCATTCCTTAAATCGTCCTTTCTGCCTGCTTATCGGTGTTCTGAAATACGTGGTCGGAGGTCTCTGAATGTCTCGCCCACGTATAATTGGTTGCAGTCTTTTCAAGGGATTATGCATACCCGTGCAGAGGATTGAACCTTATGTCTTACTGGTGATGTATTTGATGGTGGTGGATGTGGAGGTAGATACTTAGAATGAGGTATTGCAAAAGATGTTGAAAACGTGTTTAGCAACGGAGTTGGTGGGGAGGACTATGTATCTCCTCTCGGCAGTGTCTTGTCTACATGAGATGAAGATGTTATATGCACGGTGTTTACAGTCTCTAATGAAGTGACGAGGATAGTGAATTGTAGAAAATACTTGTTCGATGAAAGATTATTTTTCCTCAAGGAACTCACTGCTACAGATTCGGAGTGCACGAAGGAAAAAGCCTATGATTACATCACGTTTAGTTTTGGTGTCGTGGTCAGAGTAGAAGTAAAGAAGATCGTGTGTATATACTGTATGCTCTTTACAGGTAGATCTGTTTGTGACGATAAAGCCCATGTGAGGAGAAACTTACTCAGTTTAGGACTGCATTATAGTGTAATTGGGCTTAATTTTTGAAAAGTATTGTATCTTCTTCCAACCAGAGTATTGCGTCTTTTTCCAGCTACAGTATTCTGTCTGGGTCCAGCCACACTACTGTGTTTTGTTAAAGCCCTTAGTAAAATTATTGCGGCTTTAATTTTCAAATATTCATGGTCATGCATTCAAATAAAGTAACATAACCTTTGCTGTTGCCATACATCCTGCGTCATATTTACAATTACATTAAGATAATATTAAGACTATATTTCGAGTACAAGAAGAAAGGATGCAGAACAGGATCTGTAAAACATTTGCTGTGAGATGAAAGTTGAACCAAAATATGAAAATAACCAGCATTTTCAATGCATGTATTACATTTACTAATTTAAAAAAAAAAAAATAACACAATAAGGAACATCAAGAAGTCAGTGTAGATTCATGTATTTGAGTGTTGCCTTTGATGGTGTGGAGGAGCAGCGTTCTTTATAAAACATGTTGGTGTTGTTGGAGATGAAATGTTCTTGATAGTGTTGGTGATGGCAATAGAGGAAAAACGCCTTTGCTAAAGTGTTCCGGTGGTGGTGATAGTGTTGGCGATGGTGGTGAGTGAGAGCCCATTTGATAAGTGAGGGTGGAGAAGAAACGCAGTTGATAGTGTTGAAAATAACAATAAGGAACATCAAGAAGTCAGTGTAGATTCATGATTGGAGTGTGTTGATGGTGGTGGAGGAGAGCCGCTTATAAAACATGTTGGTGTTGTTGGAGATGAAATGTCTGATAGTGTTGGTGATGGCAATGAGGAAACGCTCTTTGCTAAAGTGTTCCGGTGGTGGTGATAGGGCGATGGTGGTGAGTGAGAGACCCATTTGATAAGTGAGGGTGGAGAAGAAACGCAGTTGATAGTGTTGGTGGCGGTGGAGAAGCACCGTTGATATGTGTGTTGGTGATGGTGGAGTTGGAGGAGGAGAGGCTGGAGGAAACCTGGGATATATTTCACACTTAGCAGTGGACGCCAGCGGTGGCCTGGCTGCTCTTGGGGAGGGAGAGGAAGATTTGTAGAGGCCGCCGCCGCCAGACATAACGTTATAGTTTATGCTCTCCTCCTCGCTGCTGCATCTATTATGGAGCGGAGTTTTTAACGTGGCAAGAGGAGGGAGCTTCTCTGGAATAGTTGATTGGAAACTTGATGTTGCCAGCCTTAGGGTAACAAGGTAAGTGTGTCGCTGTGATGGGTATTGCCACAAGATGCGTTACATCAACACACCTTTCTCTCTCACTCATTCCCTCTCTTTTTTCTACTCATCTCTCTCTCTCTCTCTCTCTCTCTCTCTCTCTCTCTCTCTCTCTCTCTCTCTTTCTCTCTCTCTTTCCTCTCTCTTCCAGCTGTTTTTGGTAAAAATCCGCGAACTTATGCGTTCTTGTGCTCTTTGTGTGTATGTGTATTTCTGTGTTTGTACTCACCTAATTGTGGTTGCAGAGTTCGAGACTTAGCTCTTGGCCCCGCCTCTTCACTAACCGCTACTAGGTCCTCTCTCTCCCTGCTCCATGAGCTTTATCATACCTCGTCTTAAAGCTATGTATGGTTCCTGCCTCCAATACATCATTTGCCAGACAATTAAACTTCCTGACAACTCTATGACTGAAGAAATACTTCCTAACATCTCTTTGACTCGTCTGAGTCTCCAACTTCTAATTGTGACCCCTTGTTGCTGTGTCCCCTCTCTGGAACATCCTGTCTCTGTCCACCTTATCTATTCCACGCAGTATTTTGTATGTCGTTATCATGTCTCCCCTAACCCTCCTGTCCTCAAGTATCGTCAGGCCGATTTCCCTTAACCTTTCTCCATAGGACATTTCCCTTAGCTCCGGAACTAACCTTGTTGCAAACCTTTGCACTTTCTCTAATTTCTTGACGTGCTTGACCAGGTGTGGGTTCCAAACTGGTGCTGCATACTCCAATATGGGCCTGACGTACACAGTGTACAGTGTCTTGAACGATTCCTTACTAAGGTATCGGAACGCTATTCTCAGGTTTGCCAGTCACCCATATGCTGCACCAGTTATCTGGTTGATGTGTGCTTCCGGAGACGTGATCGGTGTTATACTCACCCCAAGATCTTTTGGATGAAGTTTGCAGTCTTTGGCCACTCTGTCTGCGGTTTTCTCTGTGGTGTTAAACTCGAGAAGCCAGTTGCTGGACCACGTGTCCAGCCTGTCCAGGCCTCTTTGTAGTCCTGCCTGATCCTCATCTGATTTAATTCTCCTCATTAACTTCACATCATCTGCGAACAGGGACACTTCTGAGTCTATCCCTTCCATCATGTCATTCACATGTACCTAAAATAGCACTGGTCCTAGGACTGACCCATGTGGGACCCCGCTAGTCACAGGCGCCCACTGTGATACATCATCACGTACCATGACTCGTTGTTGCCTCCCTGTCAGGTATTCTCTGATCCATTGCAGTGCCCTTCCTGTTATACGTGCCTGATCCTCTAGCTTCTGCACTAATCTCTTGTGAGGAACTGTGTCGAAAGCCTTCTTGCAGTCCAAGAAATTGCAGTCAACCCACTCCTCTCTGTCTCGTGCCTTACTTCTGTTACCTTGTCATAAAACTCTAGAAGGTTTGTGACACAGGATTTGCCTTCCCTGAATCGGTGCTGGTTGTCATTTATAATCTTGTTCCGTTCCAGGTGCTCTACCACTCTCCTCCTGTTAATCTTCTCCATGACTTTGCATACTATACATGTCAGTGACACTGGTGTATAGTTTAGTGCCTCGTTTCTGTTTTCTTTCTTAAAAATGGGACCTACCTTTGCTCTCTTCCATACCTCAGGTAGTTGCCCAGTTTCGAGTGATGTATTGAAGATCGTGGTTAGTGGCACACACAGCGTCTCTGCTCCCTCTCTAAGGACCCACGGGGAGAAGTTGTCCGGTCCCATCGCCTTTGAGGTATCAAGGTCACTTGGCAGCTTCTTCACCTCCTCCTCAATTGTGTGTATGTAATCCAACACTTGTTGGTATATTCCTTGTTGATGTTCCCCTCTGTTCTGTCTTTCCCCAGAGTCCTTCCTGTCTCCACTGTAAATACTTCCTTAAATCCCGTGTTGAGCTCCTCACATACCTCTTGATCGTTTCTTGTGGGATCCCCACCTTCTTTCCTCAGCCTGATCACCTGGTCCTTGACTGTTGTCTTCCTCCTAATGTGGCTATACAGCAGTTTCGGATCAGACTTGACTTTCGATGCTATGTTGTTCTCGTACTGTCGCTGGGCCTCCCTTCTTATCTGTGCATACTCATTTCTGGCTCGTCGACTAATCTCCTTATTTTCCTGGGTCCTTTGTCTTCTGTGTGTGTACGTATGTGTGTGTGTGTGTGTGTGTGTGTGTGTGTTTGTGTGTACGTATGTACTCACCTAATTGTACTCACCTAATTGTGGTTGCAGAGGTCGAGACTAAGCTCCTGGCCCCGCCTCTTCGCTGTCCGCTACTGGGTCTCTGCTCTCCCTGCTCCATGAGCTTTATCATACCTTGTCTTAAAACAATGTATGGTTCCCGCCTCCACTATATCGTGTGTGTGTGTGTGTGTTTGTGTGTGTGTACTCACCTAGTTGTACTCACCTAGTTGTATTTGCAGGGGTCGAGTCATATCACCTGGCCCCATACCTCTCCTTAAAGCTATGTATGGAACCTGCCTCCACTACATCGCTTCCCAAACTATTCCACTTCCCGGCCACTCTATTACTGAAGAAATACTTCCTAACATCCCTGTGATTCATTTGAGTCTTCAACTTCCAACTGTGTTCCCTTGTTGCTGTGTCCCATCTCTGGAACAGTCTGTCTCTGTCCACCTTGTCAATTCCTCTCAGTATCTTATATGTTGTTATCATGTCTTCCCTATCTCTCCTGTCCTCCAGTGTCGTCAGATCGATTTCCCTTAACCTCTCCTCGTAGGACATACCCCTTAGCTCCTCGTAGGACATACCCCTTAGCTCCTCGTAGGACATACCCCTTAGCTTGTTGCAAACCTTTGCACTTTCTCTAGCTTCTTTACGTGCTTGGCTAGATGTGGGTGCCAAACTGGTGCTGCATACTCCAGTATGGGCCTAACGTACACAGTGTACAGGGTCCTGAACGATTCTTTATAAAGATGTCGGAATGCTGTTCTTAGGTTAGCTAGGCGCCCATATGCTGCAGCAGTTATTTGGTTGATGTGCGTCTCAGGAGATGTGCCTGGTGTTATACTCACACCAAGATCTTTTTCCTTGATTGAGGTTTGTAGTCTCTGGCCCCCTAGACTGTACTCTGTCTGCGGTCTTCTTTGCCTTTCCCCTATCTTCATGACTTTGCACTTGGTGGGGTTGAACTCCAGGAGCCAATTGCTGGACCAGGCTTGCAGCCTGTCCAGATCCCTTTGTAGTTCTGCCTGGTCCTCGTCCGATTGAATTCTTCTCATTAACTTCACATCATCTCCAAACAGGGACACTTGAGAGTCTATTCCTTCCGTCATGTCGTTCACAAATACCAGAAACAGCACCGGTCCCAGGACCGACCCCTGTGGAACCCCACTCGTCACCGGCGCCCACTCTGACACCTCGCCACGTACCATGACTCGCTGCTGTCTTCCTGACAGATATTCCCTGATCCATTGTAGTGCCTTCCCTGTTATCCCTGCCTGGTCCTCCAGCTTCTGCACTAATCTCTTGTGTGGAACTGTGTCAAACGCCTTCTTACAGTCCATGAATATGCAATCTACCCACCCCTCTCTCTCTTGTCTTACTGCTGTCACCCTGTCGTAGAACTCCAGTAGGTTTGTGACACAGGATTTCCCGTCCCTGAAACCGTGTAGGCCGTCGTTGATAAGCTCATTCCTTTCTAGGTGTTCCACCACTCTTCTCCTGATAATCTTCTCCATGACCTTGCATACTATACAAGTCAGTGACACTGGTCTGTAGTTTAGTGCTACATTCCTGTCTCCTTTTTTAAAGATTGGAACTACATTTGCTGTCTTCCATACCTCACGTAGTTGCCCTGTTTCGATAGACGTGTTGAAGATTGTTTTTAGGGGTACACATAGCTCCTCTGCTCTCTCTCTCAGGACCCATGGAGAAACGTTGTCCGGCCCCATCGCCTTTGAGGTATCCAGCTCGCTTAGTATCCTCTTCACTTTCTCCTCAGTTGTGTATATTGTGTCCAGCACTTGATGGTGTATCCTACCTCTCCTCCTTTCTGGAGGCCCTTCTATCTCCTCTGTGAACACCTCTTTGAATCTCATGTTGAGCTCCTCACACACTTCGCGGTCATTTCTTGTGACATCCCCTCCTTCCTTCCTCAGCCTGATCACCTGGTCCTTTACTGTTGTTCTCCTCCTGATGTGACTGTACAACAGCTTCGATTCAGATTTGGTTTTCGCTGCTATGTCATTCTCATACTGTCATTGGGCCTCCCTTCTTACCTGTGCATATTCGTTTCTGGCTCTACGACTGCTCTCCTTATTTTCCTGGGTTCTTTGCCTTCTATACTTCTTCCATTCCCTAGCACACTTGGTTTTGGCCTCCCTGCACCTTTGGGTGAACCACGGGCTCATCCTGGCTTTTTCGTTGTTTCTGTTTCCCTTGGGTACAAACCTCTCCTCAGCTTCCTTGCATATTGTTGTCACATATTCCATCATCTCGTTTACTGATTTCCCTTCCAGTTCTCTGCCCCACTGAACCCCGTTTAGGAAGTTCTTCATGCCCGCGTAGTCCCTTTTTTTGTAGTTTGGCTTCATTCTTCTGGCTCTATCTGCCTCCCCCTATACCTGTAACTCTACTGTGTAATCAAAGCTTAGAACCATATGGTCACTGGCCCCGAGGGGACTTTCGTGTGTGATGTCCTCAATATCCGCACTACTTAAGGTGAATACTAGGTCCAGTCTCGCTGGTTCATCCTCTCCTCTCTCCCTGGTAGTATCCCTTACGTGTTGGTACATGAAGTTTTCCAGTACCACCTCCATCATCTTAGCCCTCCACGTATCTTGGCCCCCATGTGGCTCCAAGTTCTCCCAGTCAATTTCCTTGTGGTTGAAGTCACCCATGATCAGTAGCTTTGCCCTGCTCGCATGAGCCCTTCTGGCCACTTCAGCCAGTGTGTCAACCATCGCTCTGTTACTCTCATCATACTCTTGCCTTGGCCTCCTGCTGTTCTGGGGTGGGTTATACATTACTGCAATTACCACCTTGGGACCTCCAGACTGTAGCATTCCTATTATGTAATCTCCTGCTTCTCCTCTGTCTCCTCTCTCCAGCTCATCAAAATCCCATCGGTTTTTGATCAGCAGTGCCACTTCTCCACCCCCTCTGTTCCCTCTGTCTCTCTTTCCTGCCACTCCTCCCACTTATTTGTTATTCCATCAGCATTTGTGCACCATACCTTCAGTTGCCTCTCTACCAATGTGTTTTGGGGGGTTTGTGAGGGTGGGGGACCTAGCGGTGGACTGTGGGATTCTATAGTGGAATGTTGGATTGGGGGTGTGAGTGTGGGTTGTAGTTTGTGTTGGGATAGTATGCTTGGTTGTTGGGTGTTGGGGTGGTTCTGTGTGTGCTCGTTCTTGTTGCTCTGCCCTGCTCTGGTTGTCCTTTTCTGATTCTGTCCTTGTCTCTCCTCCTAGCTCCTTTCGCCTTTGTGTCCTCTCCCTCAGCTGCTGTCGTTCTGTTTTTGTTCTGACCCGGTCTAGGAACACCCTCCTGTATTCTTTCGTTTCCTTCAATCGTGGTTTTTCTTGGAGGATTCTGTCCCGCACTGTTTCTGTTCTGAGAATCAGCTTGAGCAGTCGTTTTCTCCCCTTTGAGTACCTCCCTATTCTCTGAAAATTTACAATCTCGGACATGTCTTCTTCACCTATTTCTTTGAGAATGTTCTCAATCTCCTTTCTTTCTGCCTGTCGTCTTTCAGTGTGTGTCCTTCCCTCTCTCTCCTTCAGGTGTGTGTGTGTGTGTGTGTGTGTGTGTGTGTGTGTGTGTGTGTGTGTGTGTGTTTATGTGTGTAGCTTTCACGTATGTGCTCGCATCAGGGGTAAGATGTCCAGGTACTGGACGGTTGATGTTTTGAACATTGATGACTCTACGGACTAGGGTGTCTCGCAGTCTTGTGATCCTTCTTGCGGGGCGTTCTAAAGTATTGCGGGTTCAAATCTCGGATATATATATATATATATATATATATATATATATATATATATATATATATATATATATATATATATATATATATATATATATATATATATATATATAATATCAACCACTATGAAAAAATAGAAGAATTCCAAGCGCTTTCGTGACTACTCACATTATCAAGGAACTATAAAAGTAAACGTGAGAAGAAGGCTTATAAAGAGGCAGAATACACCTCACAGTCACATCACACTAACAAAGACAACACCTCACAGTAGCGTAACATCTCACGACTCTATGAAGAGGAACATAAGAAAGGACCTGAAACTCTTCCCAAGAATTAAGATTAGTCCAATTTATCATTAAATTCTTCCCAAATTTTATTAATTATAAATGAATCCAATTTATATAAACCAAAAGAAATATTCATATTATTTTCAAAACTGCTTTTAATGAAACATGATTCATTATGAAATAATGTTAAATACACAATGGAAATAAACGATTCTATATTCCCTTCAACCATAGACTTGCTTGATACAACCTTCTCAGCATTTTGAAAATCAATTGGATGGTTAAAGTCTCTCACATGAATAAATAGAGCATTAGAATCTTGTCCAGTTCTAATGCTATATTTATGTTGTTTTAATCTTAGTTCAAGACTTATATATGGAATTTTTCGAAACAAGATTGCTTAACACAATCCTTCCCAATAGAGCTAAGTGGTATAGATATGTTGATGACATTTTGTGCCTTATGCCTAAGAATGTAGACATAAATCATTTCCTTGTTAAATTAAATAGCTTAGCTCATTCTATAAATTTTACTGTTGAATTTGAAGTAAATAACTCATTGCCTTTCCTAGATGTTTTTATTATTAAGGGTAACATTGATTTTAAATTTTAAATTTACAGAAAACCTACAAATAATTGTTCCTATGTACACTATTACTCTTCACATCAATATAGAGTTAAAGTGTCGGTTTTCTCTTCTATGTTTTTGAGAGCTTTACGCATTTGTAGTCCAGAGTTCATAGATGAAGAAATCTCTAAAATTTATGAAATAGCTAATGATTTAAAATACCCAAGAAACATAATTGATAAATCTTTTAAAATAGCTAGAAATACTTTTTACAATCCAAAAAGGGACAACCAACCTTATTCAACCAAAAATATGTTAGTTCTCCCTTACCATGAAAACTTGGTTGATATAAGAACATAAGAACATAAGAAAGGAGGAACACTGCAGCAGGCCTGTTGGCCCATTCTAGGCAGGTCCTTCACATTCCATCCCACTAACAGAATATTTGTTCAACCTAATTTTCAATGCTACCCAAGAAATAAGCTTTGATAATTTTATTTACTCATGTGCAATTCCCACTCAAATCCAACCCCTTTCACTCATGAATTTATCCAACCTAAATTTAAAACTACCCAAGGTCCTTGCTTCAATAACCCTACTAGGCAGACTGTTCCACTCATCAACTACCCTATTTCCAAACCAATACTTTCCTATATCCTTTCTAAATCTAAACTTATCTAACTTGAATCCATTATTGCGGGTTCTCTCTTGGAGAGATACCCTCAAGACCTTATTTATATCCCCTTTGTTAATACCCATTTTCCACTTGTATACCTCGATCATGTCTCCCCTCATTCTACGTCTTACAAGTGAATGTAATTTAAGGGTCTTCAATCTTTCTTCGTAAGGAAGATTTCTAATGCTATGTATTAATTTAGTCATTCTACGCTGAATGTTTACTAACGAATTTATGTCCATTCTGTAATATAGAGACCAGAACTGAGCTGCGTAATCTAGGTGAGGCCTTACTAATGATGTATAAAGCTGTAATATAACCTCTGGACTTCTGTTGCTAACACTTCTTGATATAAATCCCAGTAATCTATTTGCCTTATTACGTACGCTTAGGCATTGCTGTCTTGGTTTAAGGTTGCTGCTTACCATCACCCCAAGTCCTTCTCGCAATCTGTATGGCTAAGTTCTACGTTATTTAACTTATAAGTGCTTGGGTTATGGACACTCCCGAGCTTTAGAACTTTGCATTTATCTACATTGAACTGCATCTGCCATTTTTCTGACCAGGAATTGAGTTTGTCTAAATCCTCCTGTAGTTCACTGACATCTACGTCTGAATCGATTATCCTACCTATCTTCGTGTCATCAGCGAATTTGCTCATATCACTAGAAATTCCCTCGTCAAGGTCATTTATATATATTATAAACAACAACGGGCCCAAAACCGATCCCTGAGGAACGCCACTTGTTACAGATCCCCACTCCGATTTAACCCCATTTATGCACACCCTCTGCTTCCTATTGGTGAGCCATGACTCGATCCATGACAACACTTTTCCCCCAATGCCATGAGCAGCCACTTTCTTTAACAGTCTCTGATGTGGTACTCTATCAAAAGCCTTACTAAAATCCAAATAAACGATATCGAATTCTTTATCATTATCAACTGCCTCAAAAGCCTTACTGAAAAAAGTTAATAAATTAGTTAGGCAGGAACGGCCCCTGGTGAATCCATGCTGAGTATCATTAATCAAATTATGCCTATCGAGATGGCTTCTTATGTTATCAGCTATAATCGACTCTAGTAATTTGCCTACAATTGATGTTATGGACACTCCCGAGCTTTAGAACTTTGCATTTATCTACATTGAACTGCATCTGCCATTTTTCTGACCAGGAATTGAGTTTGTCTAAATCCTCCTGTAGTTCACTGACATCTACGTCTGAATCGATTATCCTACCTATCTTCGTGTCATCAGCGAATTTGCTCATATCACTAGAAATTCCCTCGTCAAGGTCATTTATATATATTATAAACAACAACGGGCCCAAAACCGATCCCTGAGGAACGCCACTTGTTACAGATCCCCACTCCGATTTAACCCCATTTATGCACACCCTCTGCTTCCTATTGGTGAGCCATGACTCGATCCATGACAACACTTTTCCCCCAATGCTATGAGCAGCCACTTTCTTTAACAGTCTCTGATGTGGTACTCTATCAAAAGCCTTACTAAAATCCAAATAAACGATATCGAATTCTTTATCATTATCAACAGCCTCAAAAGCCTTACTGAAAAAGTTAATAAATTAGTTAGGCAGGAACGGCCCTGGTGAATCCATGCTGAGTATCATTAATCAAATTATGCCTATCGAGATGGCTTCTTATGTTATCAGCTATAATCGACTCTAGTAATTTGCCTACAATTGATGTTAGACTTATTGGGCGGTAATTTGATGGTAACGACTTGTCCCCTGCTTTAAAAATAGGAATTACATTAGCCATCTTCCACGTATCCGGCACTACACCTGTTTGAAGAGATAGGTTAAAAATGTTAGTTAAGGGTTCACAGAGTTCTATTTTGCATTCCTTAAGAACCCTTGAAAAAAGCTCATCAGGGCCTGGCGATTTATTTTGCTTCAAACGGTCTATCTGTTTGATAACCTTTCGCTAGTGACTGTGATACTACATAATTTATCTTCTTCAGGCCCACTAAAATACCTAATTCTTGGGATATTATTAGTGTCTTCCTGAGTGAAAACCGAGAGAAAATAATTATTAAAAATAGAGCACATTTCATTCTCTTTGTCAGTAAGATACCCATAATTATTTTTAAGGGGACCTATCTTATCTCTAACTTTTGTTCTATACACCTGGAAAAACTTTTGGGTTAGTTTTCGAATCCCTAGCAACTTTAATTTCGTAGTCCTGTTTAGCTTTTCTTATCCCTTTTAACGTCCCTCTTAATGTCAATATACTGACTCATAAGATGACCCTCACCTCTTTTGATACGCCTATAAATTCCTTTCTTCTGCCCTAAAAGATATTTGAGCCTATTATTCATCCATTTTGGGTCATTTCTATTCGATCTAATTTCTTTATATGGGATAAATGTTATTTGGGCAGCATGTATAGTGTTCAGAAAACTGTCATATTGATAGCTCTCTTCATTACCCCAGTCCACAGATGATAAGTGTTCTCTAAGTCCATTGTAATCTGCTAAGCGAAAATCTGGGACCGTTACTGAGTTATTCGTACTATGAAACTTCCATTCAATGCCAAAGGTAATTGATTTGTGGTCGCTTGCGCCGAGTTCCTCTGTAATTTCTAAATTATTAACAAGGGTTTCCTTGTTTGCCAGAACTAAGTCAAGCAGGTTATTTCCCTTGTAGGTTCTGTCACAAACTGCTTCAAAACAATCTTGAACTACTTCTAAGAAGTCGTTAGATTCTAAATTCCCAGTCAAAAATTCCAATCAATTTGACTAAAGTTGAAGTCACCCAGAATAACTACGTTATCGTGCATTGTGGCCTTAACAATTTCCTCCCATAGTAGTCTCCTTGGTCCCTATCTAAGTTTGGGGGACGGTATATCACACCTAAAATCAATTTTTCATGCCCCTCTGAAAATTCTATCCAGACAGACTCTGTATGTGTTATTTCAGACTTTATTCCCTTTTATGCAACAGTTCAAGCGATCTCGGACATACAGTGCCACTCCACCCCCTTCCCGAAACTTCTGTCTACTTGGAACAATTTAAAACCCTGTATATGACATTCAGCAGGCATGTCCCTATTTTTCGTATTGAACCACGTCTCAGTTATGGCAAATACATCAATGTTACCTGCACTTGCAACTAATCTCAAATCGTCCATCATATTCCTAGCACTACGACTATTTGTATAATACACTTTTAAAGACCCTCCTTTCTCTTTACCCTTCCTGCTCCATTCTGTTTTACCACTATACCTATTACTGTCCTTGTTATTGTTAAGATTTTTTATATCAAAGCCTAGATCTATATTTCGACATTCAGTATTTTCCATTTCTAAACCCATACCTTCTTTTCTTAAGAATTTTAATATCAAAGTTGTATTTAAAAATCTTGATACAGTAAAAAGACTTTTGATAAAAAATTCCCCCCAAAATGCTGACGGATGTGTCTATAAGATTCCCTGTAAAATATGCGATAAAGTTTATTATGGTCAAACTGGTAAAAGTCTTGAACTAAGATTAAAACAACATAAATATAGCATTAGAACTGGACAAGATTCTAATGCTCTATTTATTCATGTGAGAGACTTTAACCATCCAATTGATTTTCAAAATGCTGAGAAGGTTGTATCAAGCAAGTCCATGGTTGAGAGGAATATAATAGAATCATGTTTCATTAAAAGCAGTTTTGAAAATAATATGAATATTTCTTTGGTTTATATAAATTGATTCATTTATAATTAATAAAATTTGGGAAGAATTTAATGATAAATTGGACTAATCTTAATTCTTGGGAAGAGTTTCAGGTCCTTTCTTATGTTCCTCTTCACAGAGTCGTGAGATGTTACCTACTGTGAGGTGTTTTCTTTGTTAGTGTGATGTGACTGTGAGGTGTATTCTGCCTCTTTATAAGCCTTCTTGTCACGTTTCCTTTTATAGTTCCTTGATAATGTGAGTAGTCACGAAAGCGCTTGGAATTCTTCTATTTTTTCATAGTGGTTGTTTTGCATATTTTGATATCACCTGTTTACTGTGATCTTTTTTCATATATATATATATATATATATATATATATATATATATATATATATATATATATATATATATATATATATATATATATATATATATATATATATATATATATATATATGTGAAAATTTTGTATGCAATAATTTCGCTTAAAATCATTCTGAACATAACGAAAAAAATATATTTCATTGTGTTTGTTTATTATTAAATTAATGTTAACGTATCTAAAATATATTTAGTTGGGTTAGGCTAAAATATATTGCGCTTGTTGTAATAAGGTTAGGTAGGTTTTCAAAGTTTCTCTTGGTACAAAATTATAAATTCTTACATTAACATAAATGAAAAAATATATCTTTACACGTATAAGAGAAATTTTTAGAAAGGACTTAATTTTAAATGAGTTCTTGCTAATTGACCAGTTTTACCTAATCGGCACGACATATATATATATATATATATATATATATATATATATATATATATATATATATATATATATATATATATATATATATATATATATATATATATATATATATATATATATATATATATATATATATATATGTCGTGCGATTAGGTAAAACTGGTCAATTAGCAAGAACTCATCTAAAATTAATTCCTTTCTAAAATTTTCTTACGTTTAAATATATATTTTTTCATTTATGTTAATGTAAGAATTTATAATTTTGTACCAAGAGAAACTTTGAAAACCTACCTAACCTATTACAACAAGCGCAATTTAATTAGCCTAACCCAGCTAAATATATTTACATACGTTAACATTAATTTAATAATAAACAAACAGAATTAAATATATTTTTTCGTTATGTTCAGAATGATTTTGGCAAAATTATTGCATACACAAATTTTCACTTGTCTTATATGGCAAGGCGAGCGTTGCTATTTAAGCCAAAATCGCAAGTTTTACCTAATCGGCACGACATATATATATATATATATATAATATATATATATATATATATATATATATATATATATATATATATATATATATATATATATATATATATATATATATATATATATATATATATTTCAAAAACAACACTGCGACTAGCGAAGAATTCGAACCCATGTTATTTTGCCGCCTCATGGTGAGCGAAAATCACATGACGCTTTAACCCACTGAAACACCAAATCATACAAGAATCACGCACCTAGCAAAGCTAAGTGTTTTACCGTGATCCGAGGATATACGGTGGTATGGGTGCCTCTGAGCTAATTTCATTCTACACCCCGTTTGGTGTACTAGCCTCAATGAGCAGTATTTTATATTATTGTAACAATGAAAGGGTGGTATTTATCAATAACAACACTGCGACTAGCCAAGGATTCGAACCTATGGTGTTTTGGCTCTCATCATGGTGAACGAAAACCACATGCCGCTCTAACCCACAGGACCACCAGATCCTACAAGAATCAAGCACCCAGCATTGTTACCTTGCCCTACCCCACGAATATAATTATTGAACTGATTAAACTTTGTGTCATGGATTCTGTGCTCAGAAGCAGTGTATGGCTATGGGAAATCCCCTCGGGCCCTTACTCAGCAACCTGTATATGAAATTTTATGAGACTAGACTACTTAAAGAAATTCTCCCAAATAATGCTAGGTGGTTCAGATACGTAGATGATGTGCTTTGCCTCTGGCCTAGAGATCATAGCATTGATGAGTTCCTACCTAGACTTAATGGTCTGGTACCTTCTATTAAGTTCACAGTAGACATGAAATAGATAACACACTACCCTTCCTAGACGTTTTAATCCACCGCATCGACAGCAATTTCAAATTTACAGTCTACAGGAAGACCACTAATGTGTCATCATACATTCATTATTATTCCAATCACGAATCTAGGGTTAAAAGGAGTGTTTTCCTTACAATGTTAATGAGAGCTTTGCGTATCTGCAGTGTTTGTTTGTTATTAAATTACTGTAAAATTATCTAAAATATATTTAGTTGGGTTAGGCTAAATTAAATTGCACTTGTTATAATAAGGTTAGGTAAGTTTTCTAAGATTCTTTTGGTTCAAAATTAAAATTTTTTACATCAACATAAATTAAAAAAATATGTCTTTAAACGTACATAAGACAATTTTAGAAAGGACTTAATTTTAGATGAGTTCTTGCTAAATGACCAGTTTTACCTATTAGACACGACATATATATATTCAGATGGTAGGATGACATGAACATTGTGTGGCCTCTTGAGGCAGAACATTGTCGTGGGGTCGATTCCTGATCTACCGAAGTTTGGTAAATGATTCAAAACCACTTGCTTGTGGTTTCATTGATATATATATATATATATATATATATATATATATATATATATATATATATATATATATATATATATATATATATATATATATATATATATATATATATATATATATATTTATATATATATATATATATCTGTAGTGATAACCCAGAGCCACTTCAGGCACCTGAACCCACTCCAACAGATCTCATCTCATCAGATAATATCTTGGAAGCAATTAAAGCAACAGGTACCAGGACACTCACACATATTCCCAAAGCAGCCCGTCCACACGCAGCTGGGAAACTTACAGACCTCTTAATAAAAGTAAACGATGGTTCTGCTATCCTAAATGCTCCACCAACCATCAAGGCATGGCACAACTTGCTACTTTTTGGCAATGTCTGCTTAGCTGTGCCGGAAAGAAGGGCAAAGAGGCTAGTCTCAATGATCATTAATTCCTTAAGAGACTTCCCAAGATCTGGTAACCTCATTCACCTTCCCCATCAAAACAAAAATGGGAGAGGCAGAACCCCCACTCACTCCACTGACAGCGAGGAAATCAGAGTCCAAGTGAGCAAGAAAATTGAAGAGGGCAACACAGTGGGAGCAATCAGAATTATCACCAGTGAAGATACAGTTGCCCCCAGGGATGCTGACACTGCTGAAGCACTCAGAGGAAAGCACCCTGCCAGGGAAACCAGGGGCACCTCTGTCCCCACTGTGGAACCATTGATTATGAAAGACTCGGACATTTACAAAGCAATAATGTCATTCCCGTCAGGCTCTGCTGGGGGTTACACTGGAATAAGGCCACAACATTTAAAGGAAATGGTTAATCCAGTTATCAGGGAGATTGCAGAGACACTGCTTTCTGACATAAAAAGGTTCGTCAACAATTCCTTGACTGGTCTGATTCCTGACGAAATTAAACCTTTCTTTTTTGGTGCATCACTTTGTGCCATTAAAAAGAAGGATGTAGGAATTAGGCCAATCGCAGTGGGCAACACGTTTCTCCGCCTCGTTTCTAAAGCTGCTGTCAGAAGTAATCGCGCAGAGGTGGCCATCATGCTTCAATCAAACCATCTTGGCTTCGGGGTCTCTCAAGGAAGTGAAGCAGCAGTTCATGCAACAAGGACGTATATCGACAACCTGCCTGAGGACAATGCAGTGGTTAAATTAGATTTCAAGAATGCATTCAATCTCCTGAAAAGAGACGTGGTATTAGCAACCGTAGAAAAACATTTCCCAGGTCTCTTCTAATTTTGTTTCAGCTGGATATAGCAAGGAATCAATGCTCCTGTTTGGAGAGCATGAAATCACATCATCAGAGGGTGTCCAGCAAGGGGACCCTCTCGCACCATTTCTCTTTTGTATACCAGTTAGGGAAATCACAGTCAGACTGACCAGTGAGCTAAACATCTGGTTCCTGGATGATGGCACACCAGCAGGTAGAAAGGAGTCCCTTCTAGATGATCTTACACAGGTGATGACACGGGGACAGGAAATGGATCTCATCCTGAATCCATCCAATGTGAAATCATCATAGATGCAGTGATATCAAAACTACCAGGAGCAACAGTCATTGCCCCTACATATAGTGTCTTGCTTGGAGCACTTCTGGGAAGCGATGCCATTGACACACTTCTCAGGAATAAACTGGAAGAAATGAGGAGAATGGAACAACGAATATGCAATCTTGACACCCACGATGCCTTTTACCTTCTCACAAAATGCTTGAGTCTGCCCAGGTTAACATATTTCCTAAGATGTGCTCCTTCATATGATAACCCTATACTGCACGAATAGGACAGTATCCTGAGGCAGGTCTTTACTAAAGTACTTAACCTTACTCTAGAAGATGGGCAGTGGGACTAAGCTACACTCCCAGTCAGACTAGGAGGCATTGGTGTCCGCAAGTCATCTCAGATTGCTCTACCTGCTTTCCTGTTTTCATGCATTGCATCCAGAGGGCTTGAAGCAGCGATTCTTCCTGAACATCTTAGGGACACGATTGGAATCCATGACCAAAAGTTCGTCGACGGAACCAGGATCTGGGATAATCTAACGGGCTCTGAAACCAGGCCTGCTTCCCCCAACAACTACAAACAGTCAGGGAAGGATAGAGCCCGCCTTCTTGCAGTGAGAGCTCCTCATGCATGGGACTTTCTGTTGGCTGTTCCCAACTTCAGCCTTGGCACACGCCTCGACCCACAGACCATCTGCAATGGTGTTGCCTTTCGACTTGCCGCACCTATTCTCGCCGAACACATGTGTATTTGTGGCAGTGAAGCAGCAGACCGATTCGGGTACCATGGTCTTGTGTGTCGTAAATCCGAGGGAAAGATTGCAAGACATGAAGAGGTTAATAACATTATCAAGAGGAGCCTCACAACAGCCGGATGCCCAGCAGTAAGGGAGCCACCCCAACTATGCGGATCTGATGGCAGCCAAAAGCGTCCAGATGGTATCACCCTTCACGCTTGGACAGACGGCAAGCAGGTGGTGTGGGACTACACATGTGCATCTACCTTGGCTGATGCCTATCTCCAGGGAGTCCCAAAAGTCGAGAAAATACAGAGAACTTGCCCATCATTATATGTTTGTTCCCATAGGCTCGGAGACCCTTGGCTCATGGGAAAAGAGTCCATGTAAGTTCCTCAAGGAGATGGGCAAACGACTCAACAGGGTAACTAGGGATCCCAGGGCAGCTAGTTTTCTGTTCCAGCGACTCAGCGCTGCCGTTCAGAGGGGTGATGCATGCTGTATTTTGGGCACGCGCCACAGCTCTGAGGAGCTGGATGAGATTTTCGCTTTATAATCAGTGACACACATGTAACAATATGTACTAGACATGTATCTCTCACAGCTCATGTATTTTATATACCATCTTTATATCAACAATGTATCTCTTAAATCTTTTGTACCATATATTATATATATATATATATATATATATATATATATATATATATATATATATATATATATATATATATATATATATATATATATATATATATATATATTTATTAACACATCGGCCGATTCCCACCAAGGCAGGGTGGCCCGAAAAGAAAAACTTTCATCATCATTCACTCCATCACTGTCTTGCCAGAGGGGTGCTTTACACTACAGTTATAAAACTGCAACATTAACACCCCTCCTTCAGAGTGCAGACACTGTACTTCCCATCTCCAGGACTCAAGTCCGGCCTGCCGGTTTCCCTGAATCCCTTCATAAATGTTACTTTGCTCACACTCCAACAGCACGTCAAGTATTAAAAACCATTTGTCTCCATTCACTCCTATCAAATACGCACACGCATGCTTGCTGGAAATCCAAGCCCCTCACACCCAAAACCTCTTTTAACCCCTCCCTCCAACCTTTCCTAGGGCGACCCCTACCCCGCCTTCCCTCCACTACAGATTTATACGCTCTCGAGGTCATTCTATTTCGTTCCATTCTCTCTACATGTCCGAACCACCTCAACAACCCCTCCTCAGCCCTCTGGATAATAGTTTTGGTAATCCCGCACCTCCTCCAAATTTCCAAACTCCGAATTCTCTGCATTATATTCACACCACACATTGACCTCAGACATGACATCTCCACTGCCTCCAGCCTTCTCCTCGTTGCAACATTCATCACTTATGTTTCACACCCATATAAGAGTGTTGGTATAACTATACTCTCATACATTCCCCTCTTTACTTCCATGAACAAAGATATTTGTCTCCACAGACTCCGAAGTGCACCACTCACCCTTTTCCCCTCATCAATTATATGGTTCACCTCATCCTTCATAGACCCATCTGCTGATATGTCCACTCCCAAATATCTGAATACATTCACCTCCTCCATACTTTCTCCCTCCAATCTGATATCCAATCTTTCGTCACCTAATATTTTTGTTATTCTCATCACCTTACTCTTTCCTATATTCACTTTCAATTTTCTTCTTTCATATACCTTACCAAATTCATCCACCAACCTCTGCAACTTCTCTTCAGAATCTCCCAAAAGCACAGTGTCATCAGCAAAAAACAACTGTGACAACTTCCACTTTGTATTTGATTCTTTGTCTTTTAACCCCACACCTCTGGCCAAGACCCTCGCATTCACTTCTCTTACAACCCCATCTATAAATATATTGAACAACCACGGTGACATCATACATCCTTGTCTAAGGCCTACTTTTACCGAGAAATAATCTCCATCTCTCCTACACACTCTAACCTGAGCCTCACTATCCTCATAAAAGCTCTTCACTGCTTTCAGTAACCTACCTCCTATTCCATACACCTGCAACATCTGCCACATTGCCCCCCTATCCACCCTATCATACGCCTTTTCCAGATCCATAAATGCCACAAAAACCTCTTTACCCTTATCCAAATACTGTTCACCTATATGTTTTACTGCAAACACTTGGTCTACACAACCCCTACCTTTCCTAAAGCCACCTTGTTCATCTGCTATTCTGCTCTCCGTCTTACTCTTAATTCTTTCAATAATAACTCTACCATACACTTTACCTGGTATACTCAACAGACTTATTCCCCTATAATTTTTGCACTCTCTTTTGTCCCCTTTGCCTTTATTCAAAGGAACAATACACGCTCTCTGCCAGTCCCTAGGTACCTTACCCTCTTCTATACATGTATTAAATAATAGCACCAACCACTCTAAAACTATATCTCCGCCTGCTTTTTACCATTTCTACCTTTATCCCATCAATCCCAGCTGCCTTACCCCATTTCATTCTACCCACTGCCTCACGAACTTCCCCCACACTCACAACTGGCTCTTCCACACTCCTACAAGATGTTATTCCTCCTTGCCCTATACACGAAATCACAGCTTCCCTGTCTTCATCAACATTTAACAACTCCTCAAAATATTCCTCCATCTTCCTGATACCTCTAACTCCCCATTTAATAACTCTCCTCTCTATTTTTAACTGTCAAATCCATTTGTTCCTAGGCTTCTCAACTTATTAATCTCACTCCAAAACTTTTTCTTATTTTCAACAAAATTTGTTGATAACATCTCACCCACTTTCTCATTTGCTCTATTTTTACATTGCTTGATCACTCTCTTAACCTCTCTTTTTTCTTCATATACTCTTCCTCCTTGCATCAATTCTACTTTGTAAAAACCTCTCATATGCTAACTTTTTCTCCCTTACTACTCTCTTTACATCATCATTCCACCAATCGCTCTTCTTCCCTCCCGCACCCACTTTCCTGTAACCACAAACTTCTGCTAACACTACATTCTTTAACCTACTCCATACATCTTCGACCCCATTGCCTACACTCTCACTATCCCATCTATCCTTCAATAGTTGTTTATATCTTACCCTAACTGCCTCCTCTTTTAGTTTATAAACATTCACCTCTCTCTTACTTACTGCTTCTATTTTCCTTGTATCCCATCTACCTTTTACTCCCACTTTAGCTACAACTAAAAAGTGATCTGATATATCTGTGGCCCCTCTATAAACATGTACATCCTAAGTCTACTCAACAGTCTTTGATCTACCAAGACATAGTCCAACAAACTACTGTCATTACGCCCTACATCATATCTTGTATATTATTATCCTCTTTTTCTTAAAATATGTATTACCTATAACTAAACCCCTTTCTTACAAAGTTCAATCAAAGGGCTCCCATTATCATTTACACCTGGCACCCCAAACCTACCTACCACACCCTCTCTACATGTTTCTCCTACTTTGGCATTTAGGTCTCCTACTACAATTACTCTCTCACTTGGTTCGAAAGTTCCTATACATTCGCTTAACATCTCCCAAAATCTCTCTCTCTCCTCTACACTCCTCTCTTCTCCAGGTGCATACACGCTTATTATAACCCACTTTTCGCATCCAACCCTTATTTATATATATATTAATATATATGCTTAGAATTCGCAAGAACAGGCGAAATATTCACAAACACTGATCTCTAGCAGACGGTGACTCGAACTACGAACCTTGAAGGTGCATACGACGACGTTTCGGCCTGACTTGGACCATTTACAAAGTCACACTAACACACAGATGGAGGAAGGAGTATTTATAGGCAGGCAGACAGAGGGACAGAGAGGGGAAATAATGGAGTAAGAGTGGAAGTGGTAGAAGTCATATAGTAGTGGAGACAGTCATGTACAAGAAAGGGAGCACTGCAATGAGGCTGGCCCCAAGGGTGGGACGAGAACACAGAGGAGGAAAGGCGAATAAAATGAAGGACAAATACAAGGCAAAGAGAAAGAAAGAAAGAAAAACCCATAGGAGAAAAATGAGAAGGGGAAGAGATGAAAGGGAAGGAATCAGGTTAAGTCACGGGTGTTCTGAAGTTTAGAGCATTTAACAATGTAATGGGAGAGGAAAGCATCAACAGAGACAAAGCCAGGGCTAAGATTCATACAGGGAAAATTGTGTATAAGGGAGGATTCAACCAGGCTGCGACTATGAAAGTTGGACGTAGGGTAGACAGTTTTAGCAGAAGACCAATCAATAGGATGACTGTGATCTCTGACATGACAGAAAAGAGCATTATTAGTGTCGGCAAGCCTAACACTATTTTTGTGCTCCTTGAGTCTGTCAGAAAGAGATCGCCAGTTTCTCCGAAGTACTGAAGAGGACAGGAGGAGCAAGAAATAGAGTAGACTCACAACTCACAACTCACAAACCTGATATTCCTCTGTGTCCCATCATATCTTCTAGAGGTTCTGTCTCTTATCTCTTGCTTCCTGGCTAGCCAAAACCCTCACTCCCTTTCTTGGTACTTTTCTCCTGCCCACCTACGTCACTCTCAAGACTTCATCGAACGGGTTCGCTCTATCCCGACCTGTAAGATGCTTAGTCTTGATGTCGAGTCCCTCTTCACTAATGTCCCTCTGGATGATGTCCTTAATTTTCAGAGAGAAGGCCAATGAAGGGTTACTTCATCTCCCTATACCTACTGATGTCTTTCTTGATCTTATCCGCCTTTGTGTGGACTCTAACTTCTTTTCCTTTCAAGGTAAATATTATTCTCAAACCTTTGGTGTCGCTATGGGCTCCTCTATCTTCTGTTCTTGCTAATCTTTACATGGAATACTTCGAGACTGTTCTTCTTCCCACTATTGATGTACGTCCTTCACTCTGGCTCCGCTATGTAGATGACATCTTGCTCTTTGGCCTCATGACTTAAGTCTCTTCCAACCTTTTCTTGATGCTCTTAATAATCGTGCCCTTCCATTAAGTTTAAAGCTGATTGGGAATCTAATTCTTTGCTCCCTTTCCTTGATGTTCATGTCCACCGCTCAGTTACAGGTTTTGCCTTCTCCGTGTACCGCAAGCCTATGCACAGGGGCATGTACATTCATTACTTCTCTTATCATGCCTCCTCTGTCAAGAAGAGTGTTCTTATCTCCCTCTTTCTCCGTGTCTCCGCATCTGTGATCCTCAGTATCTTGAAGCAGAAATTTCCACTCTTCATAATTCATTTTCCGCCTGGGCTACCCTTCCCATTTCATAGACTCTGCTTTCTCTCATGCCAAACGGACTTTCTTCTCTCTAAACCCTCTACTCCTGAGAACTCACCAGTCCTCTGCCTTCCCTACATCTCTAATTCTCTAATCTCAGCAACTCTCTCCGTTCCTTAGACATCAAACTTACCTTCGTCAGACTAACACTCTTCGCACTAATCTAGTTCATACCTCCCCTCCCTCCACAGATTCTCCTGGTGTCTACTCTATTTCTTGCTCCTCCTGTCCTCTTCAGTACTTCGGAGAAACTGGCCGATCTCTTTCTGACAGACTCAAGGAGCACAAAAAAAGTGTTAGGCTTGCCGACACTAATAATGCTCTTTTCTGTCATGTCAGAGATCACAGTCATCCTATCGATTGGTCTTCTGCTAAAACTGTCTACCCTACGTCCAACTTTATAGTCGCCGCTGGTTGAATCCTCCCATACACAATTTTCCCCTTTTATTTTCCCCCTCTTTGCTCTTTGATGCTTTTCCTCTTAATTGTTAAATGCTCTAAACCAGAACATGACTTAACCTGATTCCTTCCCTTTCATCTCTTCCCCCTTCCTTTTTTCTCCTATGGTTTCCTTTCTTTCTTTTTTTCCTTGTATTTGTCCTTCATTTTATTCGCCTTTCCCCCCTCTGTGTTTCGTCCCACCCTTGTGGGCCGCTACCTCATTGCAGTGCCCCCTTTTTGTATATGACTGTCTCCACTACTACTATTACTACTACTACCATTCCACTACTTACTCCATTATTTCCCACTCTTTGACCCTCCCTGTCTGCCTGCCATAAATACCTTCCCCATCTCTGTGTGTTATGTGACTTTGTAAATGGTCCAAGTCAGTGAAAGTCGTGAAGCTCCCCCCTTTTATATGTGCGGGTTGTGTGTGTTTATCCAGTCATTGTGCCTTTTTGTTATTTTAAAGGTACGATGCTTTTCCGATTCCACACTGGACTAATCCTTGGTGCCCAGCTCATGCTGCGTTGATCCAAGGCACCCAGCCAGGCAGGTGGCTTAACTTTTATCTCATCCCCTGCATGCACACACAGAGATTTTTACAATGCTAGAATTCACTGTAGCCACCTGCCGAAGCAGGGTCCTTGGATCAACTCTAGCGTGAGCTGGACACCAATATTAGTCCAGGTGGTACGGTCGGCAAAGCACTGCGACCTTGTCACAAGGTTCGTAGGTTCGAGTCTCCGCGGCCAGAGATCAGTGTTTTGAATATTTCGCCTGCTCTTGGAATTCTAGCATATATATATATATATATATATATATATATATATATATATATATATATATATATATATAATATAAAAAAAAACACTCTGACTGGTGGGGATCTAACTAGTGTTGTTTTGGCCGCCTCATGGTGAGCGAAGATTCACCATACCTAGCAATGTATCGGATATCTGCATCCGAATGCGGAACATCCGCATCCCCATCCGGAACATCAGCACAAATTCTTACATCCGCATCCGCATACGCATCCACAAAATATCCTCATACACATCCACATCCAAGGATATCTAAATTTTCACATCCGATACATCTACTCAACCCACTGAACCATACAATCCTAAAGAATCACGCACCCAGCAGAGCTAGGTGTTCTACTATGATCCAGGACATACGATGGTGTGGGCAACTCAGAGCTAATTTCATTCACCCCGTTGGTGTACTAGCCTCCACAAGCAGTATATATAGTATTGTAATCACGAACAAGTGGTATTTAATCAATAACAACACTGCAACTAACCGGGTTATCGAACCTGTGTGTTTTAGCCCGCCTAATGGTGAGCGAAAATTCACGACGCTCTAACCCACTGAACATACAACTTACAAGAATCATGTACCCAGCAGAGGTAGATGTTGTACCATGATCTGAGGACATACGATGGTGTGGGTGCCTCATACTAATTTTATTCTACTCCGTTTGGTGTACTAGCCTTCACAAGCAGTATAAATAGTATTGTAATCTCGAACAGTTGGTTGGGTTGTAAATGCTGCAGCGAGGAGGCGGTCTGAAGGCAGTGGAGATGTCCTGTCTGAGGGCAATGTGGTGTAAAATTATGCAGAGAATTCGTAGTGTGGAAATTAGGGTGTGGAGCTACTAAAATGATAGTCAGAGGGCTGAAGAGGTAGTTGAGGTGGTTTGGTTATTTGAGAGAATGGAACAAAGTAGAATGGTTGGAGAGCTATAAATCTGTGGGGAAGGATGGAAGGGTAGGGGTCGCCTCGAAAATGTTGGAGGGAGGGTGAAGGACTTTTGTGGGTGGCCTTGGACTTCCAGCAAGCATTCGTAGGGAGTGAATGGTGGGGGAAATGGTTTTGGGCCAAAGCAGTTATGTGAGCGGGGGAAAAATTTTGTGAATGGTTCAGGAAAAGTTGGGTTTTAGTCCAAAAAGGGAATCAATGCCGAGTTTAAAAAAGGGGTTTTGGGGTATTGACAGTTTGGAGGACAAACTTCTTCGACCTCTAAAAAAGTGATTATGTATGGTGATGGAAAGTTTGAATGATGATAAAATTTTTTTTTTTTTGGGGCACCCTGCCTCGGGGGGAAAGGGGAAAAGATAAATATATATATATATATATATATATATATATATATATATATATATAATATATATATATATATATATATATATATATAATATATATATATATTTTATATATTATTTAAAGAACGGGGGTAGATCAAAAACCTTTTAGCCAGGGTCAACCCCCGACTTTGGGCCTCATGATGACGAAAACACATGACGCTCTAGTCCACTGCCACACTCCAAAAATTTTTGTAGGCGAAAATTTCTTTCCCCGAAAGGTGGGGGACGCCGAATTCATTCATCTCCCTTTTGGGGGTTGCTCCGCAGTATATTATTTTGTCCCGAACGAGGGGCTAGAGCGTCATTTTTTTGCTCATCATGAGGCGGGGTCATGGGTTCGTCCCCCGGGTTGCGTGTAGTTATTGATCAATCCCTCGTTCGTGGTCCAATAAATTATCTGCTTTTTATTCCCAAAAAAAGTGAAGGGGGGTTTTTCGTCCACACCACCGTATTCCCTTTTTGGGGTAAACATTCAGTTCTATTGCATGGGCCCATATATATATATATATATATATATATATTAAATTTATATATATAAAATATATATATATATATATATATTTTTAAATATATAATATATATATAAAATTAATATATATATATATATATATATATATATATTTTTTTTTTTTTTTTTGTGTGTGTGTGTGTTTTTAGATTTTTAAATCTTCAATTACTTCCCCTCGATATAAATTGTTCTGAGCTTTCGTGTAGTATATTGGAAAAATTTTTTCCTTATCCAAAAACTTCACTACATTTTCCACGTTCTCACCCGACCTTGGCCCTCATGTTCCATTTGTTTCAAGTAACGTTGGGAGACCCCTTTACGAGCTGATTAGGTCTGGTCAAATTTGGGGAACACACAACCGTGACTTTTGTAAGTGCCTCTCAACAGGGATTTTCCACTTTTTTATTAATGGGATATTTTCCCCCTTCTAACTTTTGATTATTAATCCCAAAACAAAACCTTGTTAAACTTTTCCATTTCTATTGATGAATTGAATCCCCTCAACCCATAGAAACATTGTGAAAATTTATTTTTAGTGTTTTCACTGGGGGAAAGTGCATATGTACCGGGGTGCACATCCTAATTTTCAGTATACATAATGGGGTTTTCTTTCATCCCTTTTTTCGGGAAAACCTCATTAATTAGTGGTGTACAGAATATGTGCTTCAAAATGTTTTTTTTAGCTGCGCAATCATTTTTTTTCAAAGGCACAGCCGCCCTGTCTTACTGGGGAGGCCAGGATTCCCACAACACATTGTCCGCCTCAAGAGGCCACACAATGTACATGTCCCCCACCATCGAGACATCGATCCTCAAACAAATGAGCCTAGCTAACTAGGCTTCAACCACTACCACCGCCACTATCACCCCAGTCACCCTCACTATCACCTCATCCGCCACCAATATCACCCCCCCCCCCACATCACCAGTACCACCGCCACTATCACCAAAATCACCCCCACTATACCACTCCCCCGGACTTCCCCAACACCCTCACATCCCCCTACCATGCCACTATCACCCCAGTCACCCCCCCCTATCACCCTTCCACAGCCACTATCACCCCAGTCATTCTCACTATCACCACTCCACCCCCCTTTCACCCCAATCACCCTCCCTATCACCACTACCACCGCACTATCATCCCCCCACCCTCACTATCACCATCCACAGCAACGTCACCCCATCACCCTCACTATCACCACAACCACCGCCACTATCACAACAATCACCATCGCTTTTACCACTACCACCGTGACTATCACCCCGTCACCCTCACTATCACCACTACCACTGGAACTATCACCCCAATCACCCTTACTATCACCATTACCACATCCACTATCACCCCCCTCACCCTCACTATCACCACGTCCAGACCACTAACACCCCCAAACACCCCATCAAAACCACCCCACTTCAAATCAATTATAAACCAAAAATT
>WNWK01023522.1:0-30993 GCA_009830355.1 Cherax destructor
CCAGGTGGTGAGGGCTTCATCAAACTGGCTCCTTGCTTTTCCCATCTGGCTCCAGCTGTAAGGCTTTTGTATTCATTGGGTAAGCAAACTTGAAATAGGTTGTTTAAAAAGGTTTGCATTATTTATGCTTTTTTATGCACGTTTTCCTTTTTTTTCTTAACACAGCAATGTGACTCTTTCAATCTTGAGTCATATTCTTACTCTTATTACTACATATTCCAGAGATGGAGACTCAACAGCCATGAGACCTGTATTGTATTCTGTCTCATATTCATCAATTTCACATTTTCTTTTGAGGAATACAGTGGACCTCAGTTTTCGTTAAAAATTCATTCCAGAATGCTGTTTGATGCCATTAAAAACAATTTGTTCCCATAAGGAAAAATGTAAATTAGATTAGTCATTTCAAAACCCCCAAAATACCTTTAAAAGCTCTTAAAAAAATATTTTTACATAATTGTTCGAGTTTGGAGGTGAATGAAAACCGAGGTCCACTGTTTTATATTAAATGAATGTAGCAAAGTCGTATTAAAAAATAAATGCAAGAAAAAAAACTTTTTGTGTTTTACAAAAAAAAAATGGCAAAAAAAATGGCCCAAGAGTTTTAATTTTTTTTGGTAGGAGAAATAGTTGAAAAAAAATAATGGATTTGTGTCTGGAAAAAGGTTCATACAAGTTAATTTTAAAAGAGTTCCAGTTGATCATATTCACTTTTTTGGTCTTGCAGATCCATCTCTTTTTATGAGTGTGGTGCTCCCACTGTATATATATGCAAGAGCTGTGCCATCTTTCTGCATTTCTCATTTGTATGATCATGGAAGGAATGTAAGTAAATTTTCATTATGGTAATGATATACTGTACCTTATCTCCAGAAAAGAAGAATTTTGTCATTGTGTTTTACTTTCTGCATTTGTGGTTTCATTTGCCGTTATTACGTAACCTCCTTTCTTACCTATTTTGTTTCTATTTTGAACTCTGAAGTTATTCTCACAAGCTGCTTTTTTAAAATAGGTTTTCTAATGTGAGTTTGAAAGATTATTAGACAAATGGCAGCAAAAGAATTTTTTTTTTATCAGATTGTATAGTCAAGTGAATGTTATGGGGAGTTTCATCTATTTATTTTCTAAATTTTCATCTTATTAAAAATTAATTAGATAATGCTCTCCACAATTATCAAGTATCAATTGTTATTGTTTAGAAAGGGTGTGTCTTGATGCTTTTGTAAGGTTCTTGATCTGAGGTTGGGCTACCCTTCCCTTCCTCGAATCAAACATAATTACCTTTCATTGACCAGGAGCTGTATGGCTCCTACAGGTTTAGTGCTTCCCTATAAATACAATACAGTAAAAATTTTTTTTCTAGTTTTAAGACAATTTTTCCAGGAAGTACCATATATTCTGTATCACCTTTCCTTTCATTCACTTTGTTTATATTTTGCTTTATCTCAGGTATTCCTGTGACAGTATGTCAATATATGTACAGAATTTACTACATTTTTAAAGTTGGTATGTCCTAATAATAGTATTCATAGGACACTTTAAAAAACTGGACTAACCCAAACTATATTCTCATAAAAAGCTAAACTTGTATGGTCATTCAGTTCTGTCTGTGGAATGTATTTACAAATGATTGGCATTTAGTACAGTATTTAGAAGTGCATTATTTAAGTTCAGATAAAATTTTTTTTTTTTTTTTTCAGCCCTGCATTCATTCGTTATTTCCGTCTCACACGTGATATAAACGATTTGTATTGTTGATGAAAGAGATCAGTAGCACGCTTCAAGATCTCTGCGACTTCTGCAGGAGGTGGACCTTATCAGCAAAGGGTTTTGTATTGTGAGCATTAGTTTCAGAGCTAGTTTTGACAAATTACATTTTATTGTCTTTTGAATATACGTACAGTGGACCCCCGAGTTTCGGTCACCTCGGAAAACGAACAATTATGTAAGTTCAATATTGTAAGTGCTTTTGTATGTGTATTTTTGGGGGTCTGAAAGGACTAATCTAATTTACATTTTCCTTAAGGTAACAAATTCGTTGTAATTTGGGACTTGAACAGCCTTCTGGAATGAATTATGACCCAAACTCGGGGTCCACTGTACATGTTCTTTTTGTTTTTACATCAACGACCGTCTCCTGCCATGGCAGGGTCACCCAAAGAAGGAAACACATTCTATCCTCATTTTTATTGTTATTAAACAGGTTGAACATCTACAAAATGAAGGGGGTGTTGAACCATGCCAAGCCAGTCTTAAAGCTAGAAGGACAGTGAACTATTCACTGTACCAAGCTGGCTAATAAAATTCATCCAACTAGGAGTATTTCTGTTCGCACTAGGAAAGTTAGCATGGGCCCCAACTTGGATAACAAATACAAGTTTTTAAAATAATAATAATCCTAGGTAGTGGGTTTGGGTAGACCAAGCCCGGGAAAATACTACTGTCCTGCCAAGTGATTTAAAACGAAAGCCTGTAATTGTTTAAGTAGTAGGATTGCTGGTGTTTTTTTCTGTCTCATAAACATGCAAATTTCAGGTATGTCTTGTTACTTCTACTTACACTTGGGTCACACTACACATTCATGTACAAGATATATACAGGGGTACCTCGAGTTATGAGCAAAATTGTTCCACACGGCTATTCAAGTGCCGATACCGTAGATTAATCCATTTCAGACCCCCAAAATACACTTAAAAAAGCACCTAAAAAAATACACTTACATAATTGTTCAGTTGGGGCTGCTCGAGGGGTACCACTGTATATACACACCCCTCTGGGTTTTCTTCATTTTCTTACTAGTTCTTGTTCTTATTTCCTCTTATCTCCATGGGGAATGAATTCTTCCTCCATAAGCCATGCGTGTCGTAGGGCGACTAAAATGCCGGGAGAAAGGGGGCCCCAGTAACCCATTCTCCTTTATAATTAAAATGAAAAAGGAGAAACTTTCTTTTTTCCTTTTTGGGCCCCCTGCCTCGGTGGGAAACAGCCGCGTGTTTGAAAGAAAAAAAAGAATAATAATAATAATATTTTATTTCATTGCAAGTTTACATCAAGATTTTGTAATTACAATATAGAATTGAAGTGCAAAGGGCCACATCATGCCATGGCATTATGGGCAGACTTAATCAAGACTTATAGACTATAAAAAAATTGATAATTTTTTTAAAGAAAACATAGTTTTATTTTATAGCAGATAATAAGTTTACTCAAATTACAATCTGAGGATTTTACATTTTGACAAAGTGTTTTGTAAGATGGTTATGGTACATATATCAATAGTAAATATTGCAATTATATTATGGGTAAATAACACTGAGCATTGTTGAAAGTAGTTTACAGTATAATTTAATTTGGGGTGAGTAGGGGGTTTTTTGAGAAGAGTCTTAAATTGATGTTCAGGCCAGGTTGTTTTAACATTTTCTGAATAAATTTCCCAGTTTTTGGGGGCCCTTTATGTGAATAGAGTTTTTACACAGGGTGATATGGACTTGGGATACAGTGGACCCCGGAAACGAGCATAATTAATTTAAGCCTGCTCAAGTGCCATTACGACAATTTACTCCCTTAAGGAATAATGTCAAGTAGGTTAGTCTATTTGACCACCAAAATACACTTACAAAAGCACTTACAATATTATAGTTACAAATTTCGATTTGGGGGTGCTCGTTACTCGGGGTCCACTGTATATCAAAAAGTGGTCTTTGTCTTGTGTTATGGTCATGAGTCCTGTTAAAGGGTAAGGAAAATTTTTGAGTGGGGGGTTTATATTTGAGTATAGAGTTCTATGTATGTAGTAGGACAGAATAAGTGTGAATGTTCTTTACGGTGAGTAGTTTTAGATTTTGAATATTTGTGGATATGCTGTCTAGGTGGAAATTTGTTATCATTCTGACTGCACCCTTTTTGCTGGGTTATGAGGGTCTAAGGTGATTTAATGTTGTTGATCCCCATGCCAAATTCCGTAGGTGAGATAAAGGGGAGATGATGGATACAGAGCAAGGGGGGAGCTGATTGAGGCACATAGTAGCGATTTTGATAGTATGCCTACTGTGAGATTTTCGGAAATTTGTTGTATTTTGTTTTTTTGAGGCTACTGTCAAGGTGGATTCCTAAGAATTTTCCCTCTGTGAGTCTTGTGATGGGTGATCCATTTAGGTTATGTTAAGTGGGACATTTGAAGCTCTGTTTCCAAACTGAATGAAATAGGTTTTGTCAGTAGTGAATCTTGTAGTCGTCATCCAGGTTGATATTTTCTGTAATTCAGCATTTACTGTGTTGGAGTATGACTTGGTTTGGGTGGGAAAAATATGTAGTGTCATCTGAAATTAGGGTTTGAGGTTGCGATGCATTCTATGTCATTGATTAAAAAGGGGAAAAGGAGGGTCCCAGGACCTTCCTTGCAGGACACTGACTGTAATTTGTTTGTGTGGAAGAGTTAGCTCCATTTGTGTACACATATTTTCTGTTACTAAGGTATGACTTTTGGTAGTTGAGTGAGTGCCCCCTTATACCCTATTTAATTTTGGGGGCAGTAAATCATGGTCAGCTGTTTAAAACTTTACTTAAATCAATAAAACCCAGTGGGACTTCTTTTTCCCAAGAGCAGTGTATATATTAGTTCTAGAGTGTATAATAGCAGCATCATTAATGCTTTTGTTAGTCCTGAATCCAAACGACAGGGTTGGTATGTTGTGTGAGCATAGGAATAGATCTGCCTATGAATCAATTTTTTAAAGATTTTAGAGACGAGGTAAGTTAGATATTGGTCTATAATTATTCAAGTCTGCCTGATCACCTCCTTTGTGGATCGGGGTGACCCCCGCTATTTTAAAATTTATGGGAAGGTGGAGGATTTGGATTTGTTGAAGAGTGCTGCAATAATTGGTGACAATACCTGGAAGCTTTTTTTTACATAAAAGGTGGTAAGCTGTTTATGTCTCCTGCCTTGTTTTTATGGGTGTATTGGGAGACTTCTTTTGGGTTTGGGTTTGGGGCTAAGAATAGTGTATTTGGGTAGGTATTAGTGAGGTAGTCTGATGGAGGGGGTTTGAGCTTGGGATCTTACTCGCTAGATTCCTTCCATGGTGAAGAAGAAGTCATTAAGTCTGTCTGCTGTTTCAGTTGGTGGGAGTAGGGTTCATCGTTTTGTTAATTTGATAGTTTTATTTTGGATATTTTTTTTGTTTCCTAGAATTTCTGGGGTTTTCCAGGTCATTTTATATCACCTTTTATGTTATGTAATCTGTTCTCATAATACATTTTTTTACAGATGAATCTTGTACCACCAAGTTTGTGGCAAGCTGCAGCTCACATCATTTCAAAGCCATATGAATGAAATTCATAATTATATGATAATAACAAATCACATGGGTTTAAACCCAACTCCTAATCATCCCTTTTATGATTTTGCGAATCTTTTAAAAGGCCGGCATTTGAACTAGAGCTTGTGCTTTGTGTGAATTCACCTGAAAAAAGCTCCATGTGTGATCAGTGTTGCATGCTAGTTTTTATAGAAATATACCTAGTTTGATGAATCTCATTATTGGGGCCCTTTCTAGTTTCAGGTCTGCCTCGCCATGGGTTCAGACCCACTGGCGGGAGTTGTTTACAATCATGTTGATTTCATGAGACTTTAAAGGTTGAATAGCTTTCAGAATTTAAATTTTAAGTTGTTTTTTTTAATTTTTAATATTAAAATTATTTTTTTCAACCCCGGGTCACCCACCGAGGCAGGGTGACCTAAAAAATTTTATACGGGAAAGGGGGGGTTACTAGGCCCTTGCCCCCACATTTATTCACCTCTTACGACTCACATGGCTTATGGGGGAAAAGAACAGTATTAATAATTTTATTTATCAACAAACCAGCTGTATCCCACCGAGGCAGGGGGGCCCCAAAAAAAGAAAAATGAAATTTTCTTTTTTTAAAAATTTAGTAATACTGTGTATATAGGAGGAGAAGGGGTTACTTGCTCCCAGCATTTTAGTTGCTCTTACAACCCCCATGGTTTATGGAGGAAAAATTCTGTTCCACTTCCCCCCTGGAAATTATTATCATTTTATTATCTATTATGAATTATTATTATTACAATGGACCCTCACTTTTGGTAATCCGTTCCAGAAGGTCACCTAAAAACAAAATGACCGATAAGCGAAATAAAAATACAGTTACAGCCCTCCTCATTTAAAGACAGAGTTCCGTTCTTGAGACCAGTTTAAAAAAATTCATCGTTAATGAGGAGCATACTAATGTTAGTGGGTTTGTGATATTGTTTTAATGTCTAAGTGAGGGGGGGTGAATCCTTCCCGACAAAAAACTTTTCAAAAAAAAAAAAATTTTTTTAAAAATTAAATCAGTATTACATACCTGTATTGAAGACTAATGCTGGCCTGGAATATAGGGAGGAGGAAAAAGGGAGGTTTTAGTTTGGGAAGGGAATCCTCCATAAGGACTTCAGGTAGCAAAGCCCTCTCTGGGGTTACTTCCCTTTTTTATCTTTTAATGCCACTAGGGCCCGCTTGAGAGTCCTGGGCCCCTGTCGCACAACATATCTTCCAAGTGCTCTGTTTCTGGCGTCTCTTTATGATTTTCCTGAAGTGGGACAAGGTTTTTTCACTAAACATGTTTAGATATGGCTTGTTTCAGCTTGGTCAGGGTGGTATTTTCGACAAAAATTTGCACCTCATTCCCCTTTGCACAAATGTCCTTAATCACTGAAGAAGGCACCTCCTTCATCCCCCTTCCTCCTCCTTTTCTGAAGCAAGTTCCTCATCTTGGTCTGATGCTGTTGCAGATGAAGCTCTTCCAGCTCTTCAGTGGTTAGCTCTTCCCTGTGGTCCTCCACCAAACCTTCCACACCCTCGCCACTCACCTCCAACCCCGGGGATTTCCCCCAATGCCACAATAGAGTACAACAGGCAGGGGGACGGCAGGGTCAGGGTCAGCCTAAAACCCTTCAAAATCCCTCTCTTGGCACAATCTGTCCACAATTTTCCCCAACAGGTTCAAAGCCCCGGGTCACTCCCTCCCAAGCCTTACCTAAAGGCTTATGAAAGGAGGATGGTGAATTGTTTCCCTCCAGAACTCTCAGGGTCAACTGAGTGTCTGAGGCCCTTAAAAGCATTTTGAAACACTGCTTTGGTGTACATTTTTTTGGTTAGAAATGACCTGCTGGTCCATGGGCTGGGGGAGGAGGGGGTGTTAGGAGGCATGAACTTCCTGTGATGAAACTGAAGCCCCCTAAACACTTGGTCTTCCAAGTCTGGGGGGTGTGCAGGAGCACTTGGTGGAAATTTTAATTTCCCTTTTTTTTCCCCTTGGGCCAAACACATCATTAACCCACTTTTAAAAAAATTTGCCTTGTGACTCATTCCTTATTATTAGTTTTCCACATCACACACAACATTTTGATGACATTTTTTTTCGAACACTCTGGGATTTTCAGAGTGATACACCAGTAAAGGCTTCACTTTGAAATCCCCACTAGCATTATCACACAACAAGATAGTTAGCCTGTCTTTCATAGGCTTGTGTCCTGGCAGTGCCTTTTCCCCCCCATGATGTAGGTTCTGTTTGGCATTTTTTTAAAAAACAGGCCTGTTTTGTCACAATTGAACCTTTTTGGGGATTAAAATTTTTCAGCCTCACATAGTCTTGAATTCTTTCATGAATTTTTCACCCCAGTTTTTGAACTGGCCCCCTCACCATGCCTTACAACATTGTGTATGACACTATGTTCTTAAGTCCCCAAACCAGCCTTTGCTGGCCAAACACTACCAGCAGCACTTGTTCAGGAGTTTTCTTATCAACATCCTTATGCAACTGCCTTGCCTTTCCCCCAAATAAGTGGACCCTCGGTTAAAAGGGCCCAATCCCTTCCAGAACTTTGGGCCCTTTAAAAAAAATGGCCTTTTAACCCAAATAATATTCCCCATGAATTAATGTAAAACAATTAATGTTCCCGACAAAAATATTAAAAAAAAAAAAAAAAAATTAACAATTAAATCAGTATTACATACCTTTATTGAAGACTAATGCTGGCTTCTGGAAGATAGGGAGGAGGAAAGAGGGAGGAGTTAGTGTTTGGAAGGGTAATCCTCCCCCAAAGGACTTCAGGTAGCAAAGCCCCTCTGTGGTCTTTTAATGCCACTAGGATCAGCTTGGGGCCCCCACCAACTACACTCCCTGCATGCCTGCTACACTCCCTTCTACACTCCTGCATGCCTGCTACACTCCCTGCATGCCTGCACCCCCCTGCATGCCTGCTACCTCCCTGCATGCTGCTCCCCCTGCATGCCTGCTTCCCCCTCCCTGCATGCCTGCTACACTCCCTGCATGCCTGCTACACTCCCTGCATGCCTGCTACACTCCCCATGCCTGCTACACTCCCCGCATGCTTGCTACCTCCCTGCATCTTCTCTCTCCTTGCCTCTATGCCTGCCTGCCTTGAAATCTATCATTTTCTCACTTCTTTACCAAAAGGGAAATTTACTAAGAACTTTCCTTTGGGGGATGGTGACTTATTTGCAGTTGCACTTGATAAATAACCCCCAAAAAAAATGGATTTAGCAAAATGTTTGGATGAATGAGCAGAAGCTTCCTCACGCACCGAGAGACACAGGCAAACTGAAGCACAAGCGGCCCCAGCCGGCGGACGGACGCACCCCATACGGCCTGAAAGAGAAAAAAACCGGGCCTCAAACCCAAAATGGCCTCAAACCCGGGAGCCGAAAAACCGGCCTCTAACCTTTTGGGCCCTTTTAAACCCGGAACGGCCTTTAACCGAGGGTCCACTGTCGACTCCAAAACACTGTCTCCCACTAATTTTTTTTCCGTAATCCACAATAACAATAACTTCTAATATCTTCCATTATTGGTGCCCTTTTGTTTCGAAAGAATTTACTCCTTTGGCAACATTACCATCGTTGATTTGTTCTTTTTTGCCAGGATGGATGTAAAGTTGATTTGTTTTCCCAACATCCTGGCAAGTTCCAGCACCTGCATACCACTCTCATATTTTTCAATCACTTCCCCTTAAATTTCCATCGTGTTTCCTTTTTCACCACAGGAACTTTCTTGGGAGCCATGGTTACTTATTTCGCAGTTGCACAAAAAAAAACCACAAAAAAACAAGGGAAAAACAAGTGAAATTTTTGGGAAATGAGCAGAAACTTCCTCACGCGCCGAAGACCAGTCAAACTGAACGAAAACGACTGGGCTGGGGGGTTGCCGTCCCATACGGCTGATAAACAAAAAAATGGCTGAAAAGGGGAAGCCAAAAAACCGCATAAACGATTTGGGCCGAAAAGGGGAACGGCCGATAAGTGGGGGCCCACTGTATTATTATTTTCACAAATAAACTAATCCCATGTGAGTCATTCAGCTCTATTTTCTGTAGTTTTTTATAAGAATGCAAGATGTATGCCATATTTTAGACAGTTTTTTGGGACATGTACATAGAATGGGTGAAGTGCTCCGTAAAAAGAAAGGGGGGTCAAGGAAGAGGGGAAAGGCACCTGGGAAGACATATATATGCTGTAAAAGGGACATTCGTTTTCAAATTTATTTCATATTTGTGAGATTCTCTGAGATAGGAGACTGTGAGCACCTCAATTCCTTACATCTAATACTATCAAACTAGGTTTTTTTTAAATTTTTTTTTATTTTAATGATACACATATTTCTTTTTTTGTGGGCACAAGGATCATATCCTGCCACACTTTTTGAGAATGCTGAATTTCCCCAGTGTTCCAACCTTTTTTCTGCTCTCTTATCTGTTCTAAAGTCACTGGAACACGTTTTTCGGAGAACCATCAGTACCGGAGAGTGTACCCCAGAGTACCCTTTTATGAAGCAACTGTTTGATCAGGTGGAAAAGGGGATCTTAACGAAACTGCTTTAATACTGAATGACATTTCCTGAAGGTAATGCTTCATATTTGTTGGGTAATTTTATTTATGTTTACATTTCTTATATTATTGTAAAAGGGGGGGCAACTATCTAAGGAAGGGCAATTTTTTGGGGGGGTAAAAAAAAATAGTTAAATTAAAAGCTATTTTCCATATTGATGTGTGTCCTTTAGTACCCCATTTTGTAAAAATTTGTGGATTTGTTATTCACTTATTTGTAATTAATAAAAGTGAATTTGTCTAATATATAAACAATAAGTAGCCCAAATTAAAAGTTAAAAGTATTCTTATAGTGACAGTTTATCAAGTTATTAACATTCTTTTACTATCAGATTGACAGTTTTTTTTTCTTGGCTGGACAGTGCCTTTGGGGTACTATACAAAGTTTTTTTTAAGCATACCAAAAGAGAACATAAATATAACTTTTTTTTTGTTGACTCAAGCCCTCTGCATGCCTTTAGATTTGATCATGAGTTAATTTAATAAATGGTGTGAATATAATGCAGAGAATTGGGGTTTTGGGAAATTAGGAGGAGGTGCAGGATTACCAAAACTATTATCCCGAGGGCTGAGGAGGGGGTTTTTGAGGTGGTTTGGACATGTAGAGAGAATGGAACAAAAAAGAATGACTTCGAGTGTATAAATCTGTAGTGGGGGAAGGGGGGGGATGCGTGGCGATTTGATAGGAGGTGGAGACGAATGGTTTTTTAAAACTTGACGTGCTGTTGGAGTGTGAGCAAAGTAACATTTATGAAGGGATTCAGGGGAAACCGGGAGGCCCGGGCTTGAGTCCTGGGGATAAGTACAGTGTCTGCACTCTGAAGGAGGGGGGTTAATGTTCAGTTTTATAACTTGTGTAAAGCACCCCTCTGGCAAGACAGTGATGGAGTGAATGATGAAAGTTTTTCGGGGCCCCCCTGCCTTGGTGGGAATCGGGCCCATGTGTTAATAAAAAAAAAAAAATTATGGTATTGAATACAGTTCTGTTTTGTAATTATTCATTTAATATTTTCAACAGAAATGGGTGGCTATCACGAAACTTCAGCTTTTTGTTCTGACAGAGCTGCTTCTGTGTATTCACAAGCCAGTGATGTTAACTGAACTCTGTGATGTTCGCTATCAGTTATTCTCCAGCAGACAAGTTGTCAGGTTAAAATAAAAACCCAAAAACCTGCAGAACAGCCTTGAGTACACCAGATTTTTGGCTACAAGACAGACAAGAGGAAAAAAAAACCCAAAAGGAAGACAAGAAAAAAGGGGTTTTATATAGCCAAAATAGCTTGAGTTTACATATGCAGTTTCATTGTTCAGAGTACAGGATCTTGAAAATAAGTTTGAAAATGAAAATATTTCAGTAATTTCTCCCAAGACTTGGAAAAAAACAACATGAGGTGTTACCCTCATATGAGTATTTAGTGAACAATTAAATGCATTAAAAACTGTGCAAGTTTTGTCAAGGATTTTAGAAGAAACGAAGCAAGAGTTGACAAAAAAATATGGAATGAATGATAGCAAGTCTTTCCCAAAAGTTAGAACACCAGTACAAAACCACTGATAAAATTTCATCCCAGAAAGAAAGATTCCTGTTACTGTGATATGTAGCATGGAAGAACCTGTGATAGAGGATGAGGTGTTTGAGGCATACATTCATCAGGAGTATAGTGACAGGCAGAAAGATTAATGACTTTGGACAGCAGATATAAAAAAAAAACGGCAAATGCTGAAGCAACAAAAAGGGACAGGAAAAAAATACTTAATGAGTTAGAGCCAATCCCGGAAAGCGGAGGAAGATGTGGGAACAACGGGGGAAAAGGCTGCTTTTTATGAACCCAAAGAAAGGGACAGGTTAGTTTTTCCCCTTATTTTTGTAAGAGATGATAAGCAATGCCAATACTTTATCATGTTTAAAAATGAACTCGGTTTAAGTCGTAAAAATGATTGTAAATGAATAAACAGAAAGATGAACAGGAGGCCTCTTGGCCCTGGTGGGGGCAGGTCCTTTTCCACTGTGGTATAGGACTTTTTAAAAAGGGAAAAATTTCCCCTTTGAGGGGGGGTAAGGAAATATTCAAAATTACTGGGGCTGTGGAAAAAAAAAGTAGGGTCTATCCTGGAAGCCATGAGCAAAATTCTGTTTCAGATCTTTCCCCGTTGAAGCCCCCTAACTCAGTGATAAAGTTCTGGGCCTGCCACCACTGGGCATGGTTCAAGCCTCTTATCCATTTTATGTTGATTCATGTTAAGTTATCCTTAGCCTATCAGTAGTTCTTATCTTTGGTTCTTTTAGAGAAACTTCTCAAAATTAACGCTATTCTTTTTTATTCAAAATAAAATCCATAATGCAGCCCTTTTTTCCTTGTGCAGTGCCCCCTGAAAAGGGGAAAAGCCTTGTTTCAACCGGTCTGGGGGGGTAGAAAAACCCCTTTGACACCGGTCACAGGAGGGGGGACTTTGATGTTGGTTAAAGGCTTGTGGTTCAAAGTTGAAGCATCCTCCCCTACCTTGGATCAAACCTGATTATTTCCTATTCCACAGCCACTTGAAACCCTTATACATGTTCCTTCCCTTTTTGGAGTTTTTTTAACACTGGCCATCTCCGGTAGGGTGACCCCCAAAAAAAAAAAATGAAACATTTCACCATCATTCCCCTATCACTGTCTTGCCCGAGGTGTGCAGATAATGCAGTTGAGATGCCCCTTCAAACTGCAGATATCCCCACCCTTCCTTCAGAGTGCAAGTATTATACTTCCCCCCTTAGGACTCGAGTCTGACTGACTGGTTTTCCTGAATCCTTCCCAGAATGTTAGTGTTCACATTCCCAAAAGCTCATCAAGTCTCAAAAACCATTTGCCTCTTCTTATTCCTATCTAAGATGCTAAAATGTCTGCTGGATGTCCAAGCACAAAAACCCCCTTTATACCCTCCCCCCAAACCCTTTTCCTAGGGTGCCCTTTTTTCCTCCCTACTGCCCACTACAGATTTATACCCCCTTTGTCATTCTTTTTTGCTCCATCCTCTCTAAATGCCCAAACCACCTCAACAACCCCTCCCAACCCTCTCACTCCCTCCTCCTAATCCCCAAGCTATGAATTCTTTGCATAACATTTACCCCACACATTGCCTCAGACTGACATCTCCATTGCCTCCAACCTCCTCACTGCAACATTCACAACCCATTTTGAGTATTGGTACCACTATACTCTCTTACATTATCTTTTTCTGCCCCCTTTTGGGAATTTTATATAATCTTGTGCAGTGTCTTTTTTTATGCGGGAAGGGGTTTACTTGACTGAAGATGGATCATTTTTGGATGAAAGGAAAAATTTATATATTGTATTCTAAGAACTGTGTATACCACATTTGCATTGGTTGCTGTATCTAAGTTTTTTATGTTTCCTGATTTTATTCTTATTTTTTTTTTTTTTTTTTTTCAACAATTCCCCCTTTCTCCCACCGAGGCGGGGTGACCCAAAAAAAAAAAAAATCCCCAAAAAAAAACTTTCATCATCATTCAACACTTTCACACACTCATACATAATCACTGTCTTTGCAGAGGAGCTCAATCGACAGCTGAGAATTGTCCCTCCCAGCTGTCACTACCCCCGACCCCTCCTTTAAAGTGCGGCATTGTACTTCCCTTTTCCCGGGCCCAAGTCCAACTAAATCAATTAACGGGTTTTCCCTGAATCCCTTCACAAAATGTTATCTGCTCACCTCCAACAGATCCATGTCCCAAAACCGTTCGTCTCCATTCACTCCTATAAACACGCTCACACATGCTTGCTGGAAGTCCAAGCCCCTTCCCCCAAAAAATTTTTCCCCCTTCCCCCCAAACCCTTTTTCTAGGCCCACCCCTACCCCCCTTCCTTCCCTACAGATTTTACGCTCCCCAAGTCATTCTACTTTGATCCATTCTCTCTAAATGCCCAAACCCCCTCAACCCCCTCTTCAGCCCTCTGACAAATACTTTTATAACTCCACACCTTCTCCTAATTTCCACATTCCAATTTTCTGCAAAATTTTACAAAAATTGCCCTTAGACAGGACATCTCCACTGCCTCTAGCCTCCTCCTCGCTGCAGCATTTGCAACCCACTTACACCCATATAAGAGTGTTGGTACCACTATACTTTCGACATTCCTTCTTTGCCCCCATGATAATTTTTTTTGTCTCCACAGAATCAAGCACCACTCATTTTTTTTCCTTCATCAATTCTAGGGTTTAAACCCTCATCCTTCATAAACCCACCCCTGACACGTCAACCCCCAAATATCTGAAAACATTTACTTCTTTCATAATCCTCTCCCCAAATTATACCCAATTTTTTTCTTTATTTAAATGTTTGATACCCTATACCTTACTCTTACCAGTTCACTTTTAACTTTCTCCCTTTTACACACTCTCCCAAACGGGGCCCACAAACCCTTTTGCAACTTTTCTTTAGAATTCCCATAAGCTCAGTATCATCAGCAAAAAGTAACTGTGTCAACTCCCTTTTTGCTTTTAATTTCCAAAATTTTAATCCCCCCCCTCCCCCCAACACCCTAGCTTTTACGTTTTTTACAACCACCCGGGGAGGTACACCATCCTGCCAGGTGACGGAAACAGAAACCTGAAACTGTTTTACATGATGGTAGGATTGCTGGTGTTTTTTTTCTGCCCATAAAATGCAAGATTTCGGGTAGCTTGCTACTTATCACACTTAGGCACACTCCCAAACATGTCCACGTTTATGTATACACACTATCTGATTTTCTTTGATTTTATCTTAATAGTTCTTTTTTTTGCTTTTCCCTTTCATATCCATGGGGAAGTGGAATAAGAATCTTTCCCCCAAGCCATGCGTGTTGTAAAATCAACTAAAATCCCGGGAACAATGGGCTAGTAACCCCTTTTCCTGTATAGCTTACTAAAAAGAAGAAAAAAAAACCCAAAGTGGGATGTTTAATGTGCGTGGATGTTGTGCGAATGATAAGAAAGAGATGATTGTAGATGTTATGAATAAAAAGAAGGGGATGTCCTGGCTTTAAGTGAGACAAAGCTAAAGGGGGGTAGGAGAGTTTCAGGGGGGAGAAATAAATGGGATTAGATCGGGGTTTCAAATAGAGTTAGAGCTAAAGAAGGAGGGTAAGTTGAATAATCAGTTATGGCGGTAAAGAAGGAATATAAATGTAAAATTAAAGGATTTGTGGGTAAAATAAAGGTTGGAGGGAAAAGTGGGTTATAGTGTTTTATGCACCTGGAGAAGAGAAAGTGTAAGGGAGAGAAGGAGAGGAGAGAGAGAAAATTTTGGGAAATGTTGGTGAGTGGGGGGGATTTTTGAACCAAGGAAGGGGGAAAATTTGGGGTTGGGGATCTTAATGCTAAAGGGGAAAAAAATGTTGTGGATGGAGTAGTAGGTAAATTTGGGGTGCCGGGGGAAAATGTAAAGGGGGAACCATTAATTGAGCTATTTTAGAAAGAGGTTTGGTAATAAGTAATACATATTTTATGAAAAAGAGGATAAATAAATATACAAGGTATGATATAGCACGTAAGGAAAGTAGTTTTGTTGGATTATGTTTTGGGTGGATAAAAGGTTGATGAGTAGGCTTCAGGATGTACATGTTTATAGGGGGGCCGGATATATCAGATCATTATTTGGTTGTAGCAAGTTGGGGTAAAAGGTAGATGGGACAAAAAAAAGGCAACGAAAAAAGAGGGGGTAAAGTGTATAAACTAAGGGAGGAGGAAGTTAGGGTGAGATATAAGCAACTATTGGCAGAAAGGTTAGTGCAAGTAGGAGTAGGGGGGGGTTGAAGAGAGTTGGGATAGTTTTAAAAATGCAGTATTAGAATGGGGGGCAGAAGTTTGTGGCTATAGGGGGGTGGGTGGGAGGAAGGGGTGAGTGGTGGAATGAAGAAGAAAAGGGTGTGATAAAAAAAAAAGGTATTTATGAGGGGTTTTTTCAAAAAAAAGGGGAATAGAAGAGCAGAGTATATGGAGAGAAAAGAAAGGTGAAGAGAGTGGTGAGAGGTGCAAAAGAAGAGCGGATGAAAGAATGGGAGAGGCTCTGTCAAAAAATTTTGCTGAAAAAAAGAAAAAAATTTTTGGGTGGGATAAACAAGGTAAAAAACCTAGGGAACGAATGGATTTGTCAGTTAAAAACAGAGTAGGGGGGTTAGTAGATGGGGAGCTGGAGGTATTGGGTAGATGGGGGGAATATTTTGGGAACTTTTTAAAAGTCAAAGAAAAAAAAGGGGGGCGGTAATTTCATGTACTGGCCAGGGGGGTACAACATCGTTTTGGAGGAAGAAGGGAGGATGGAGGTGGGGGGGGGGTGAGGCATTGTGAATGAAGGGGGAAAGCAGCTGGGAAAAAATCATGACAGAAATTTAAAAGCAGGGGGTAAGTGCTGGGTGGTTGGGATTTTTGTTTAATAAATGTATGAAAGGGGAAGGTACCTAGGGATTGGCAGAGGGGCATGTATAGTTCCTTTATATAAAGGGGAAGGGGGGTAAAGAGGTTTATAGGGGAATAAGTTTACTGAGTATACCAGGTAAAGTGTATGGCAGGGGTTTTTATTGAAAGAATTTGAGGTAAGACAGAGAGTAGGATTGCAGATGAGCAAGGGGCTTTAGAGTGGGAGGGGATGTGTAGATAAGTGTTTACAGTGAAGCAAAATGTGAACAGTATTTAGATAAAAGGGAGAAGTTTTTTTTTGTTTATGTTTAGAAAAAGGATATGATAGAGTGGATAGGGAGCAATGTGAAAAGTTGCAAGTGTTAATAGGTAGTAAGTTACTGAAGGCTGTAAAGAGTTTTTTTAAAGGGTAGTGAGGCTCAGGTTAGGGTGTGTAAAAGGGGGGGTTCTTCCCAAAAGAGGGCTTAGAAGGGGTGTGTAATGTCACCATGGTTGTTTAATATATTTATAGATGGGGTTGAAAAAAGTAAATGCTAGGGTGTTGGGGGAAAGGGGGGGGATTAAATTATGGGGGAAATTAAAAGCAAATGGGAGTTAACAGTTACTTTTTGCTTTATACTGTGCTTATGGGAGATTCTAAAAAAAAGTTGCAAGGTTAGTGGACGAGTTTGGGAGAGTGGAAAGGTAGAAAGTTAAAAGTGAACATAGATAAGAGTAAGGTGATGAGGGTATCAAAAATTTAAAAAAGAAAAAATTGGGTATCACATTGGGGGAGGGATTATGGAAAAGTAAATGTTTTCAGATAGGGGGTTGACGTGTCAGCGGATGGGTTTTTAAAAATGAGGTTAACCATAGAATTGATGAAGGAAAAAAAAGGGGAGTGGTGCATTGAGGTATCTGTGGAGACAAAGAACGTTATCCATGGAGGCAAAAAAAGGAATGTACAAAGTATAGTGGTACCAACACTCTTATATGGGTGTGAAGCATGGGTTGCAAATGCTGCAGCGGGAGGGGAGGTGGAGGGAGTGGAGATGTCCCGTCTAAGGGCTTTTGGGGTAAATAATTAATTGCCCCGAAAAAAAAATTTTCCCGAAAAGTGGAAGTTTTTTGGGAAAAAAAAAAAAAAGGGGTTTGGGGAAGTAACTAAGTATTTGGTTTTTTAAAAAAAAAGGGGGGCTGAAGAGGGGGGGTTGTTGAGGTGGTTTGGTCATTTAGAGGAATGGATCAAAGTAGAATGACTTTGGGGTAAAATCTGTAGGGGGAAAGGGAAAGGGGGGGTAGGGATCGTCCTAGAAAAAGGGTTTGGGGGGAAGGGGGGAAAAGGGGGTTTTGTGGGCGAGGGCTTGGGCTTCCAAAGCATGTGTGAGCGTGTTAGATAGGAGGAATGGAGACGAATGGTTTTGGGACATGACGATCTGTTGGAGTGTGAGCAGGGTAACATTTTGTGAAGGGATTCAGGAAACCAGTTAATTGATTTAATTGGACTTGAGTCCAAATGGGAAGTACAATGCCTGCACTTTAAAGGAGGGGGCTGAGAAGTGACAGCTGGGAGGGACTTTTCAGCTGTGATCTGGCTCCTCTGAAAAAAGGATTATTATGAGGGGGTGAAAGTGTTGAATGATGATGAAAGTATTTTCTTTTTTTGGGGTTTTCTTTCTTTTTTGGGGCACCCTCCTCGGTGGGGGACGGCCGACTTTTGAAAAAAAAAAAAAAAACTATAAATATATTTAAAAAACCCTGGTGACATTACATCCCTGTCTAAGACCTACTTTTCCCCGGAAATAACCCCCCTCTCCTAAAACCCAACCCAGCCTCACTATCCTCAAAAACTCTTTAAGTTATAACTTACTACCTATTCCATACACTTAACATTTGCACATTCTCCCCATCCCTCTATCTTGCCTTTTTTAAATCCATAAATGCAATAAAAAATTTCTACCTTTATCTAAATACTGTTCACATATATGTTCACCCAGGTAGTAGGTTGGTAGACAGCAACCACCCAGGGGGGTACTACCGTCCTGCCAAGTGGGGTAAAAAAAAGCCCGTAATTGTTTTACATGATGGTAGGGTTGTGGTGTCTTTTTTCTGTCTCATAAACATGCAAGATTTCAGGTACATCTTGCTACTTCTACACACTTAGGTCACACTACACATTCATGTACAAGCATATATATACACACCCCTCTGGGTTTCTTCTATTTTCTTACTAGTTCTTGTTCTTATTTCCCTTTTCTCCTTGGGAAGTGGAACAGAATTTTTCCCCCGTAAGCCTGCGTGTCGTAAAAGGGGACTAAAATGGGGGGGCAAGGGGGATCCCCCTCCTGTATATATTACTAAATGTAAAGGGAAAAATTTCGTTTTCATTTTGGGCCACCCCCCCCGGTGGGGAAAAGGCCGGCGTGTTGGGAAAAATATATGTTTACTGTAAACACTTGATCTACACATCCCCTACCCCTCTAAAGCCTCCTTGCTCATCTGCAATTCTACTTTCTGTCTTACCTCTAATTCTTTCAATAATAACCCTGTCATACATTTCCCGGTATACTCAGTAAACTTTTTCCCATAATTTTACACTCTCTTTTATCCCCCTTCCCTTTATATAAAGGAACTAAAATGCTCTCTGCCAACCCCTAGGTACCTTCCCTTTTCATACATTTATTAAAAAAAATAACCACCAGCACTATACCCCCCCTGTTTTTAACATTTCTGTCATGATTCCGTCAATTTCCGCCCTTCCCCCCTTTCATTCTTAGTTTTACTAACATTTTTTTAAAGGGGATACCTTATGCACATGAAAAGGTAGGAATAGAGTTGGGCTAGCTTTGCCAACCTGTATAGATCTCCCTCATATTTTGCATTCACCTTACTGTAGAGTAAAATTTTAAAATTTTTATTGATGTGTACTTTCAAGCTACAATTTAAAAAAAATTCCAGGTTGTTGATGTAGACAACCAAAGGGAAGAGCAAACTAAATGCCAGTGCCCAGAGAATCTTGATGATAGAAGTGATGATATACCTGAGGCTCATCAACAAGGAAGAGAAAGGGAAGAAGAAAAAAAAAGAATAATGTGCAAAGTATTGTTACAGATAGCTGTGTAGAATCTTCTGAGCTCAAATTAAAGAGGGTGTGAATCTGAGCTAGAAAATGAAGAGGAAGTAGATAGCAATGAAGAGGTTGAAAATTTTGAAAGTTAAAGCAGGAGTTAGATGAGGATGGGAAAAGACAAAAAAAAGAGGATGAAGAAGAAGAAATAAGAACCTGTTCTCTGTTACATGTTTAAAATCTTTTTTAAAATCATTTAGATGTACAGCATTTCAGATGTCAAGCTAAAAATAATGAGAATAATAAGTACCAAGAAGACAAAAACACATTTTCTGCCTTCCCGCTTCTCACAAAAAAGCAATGAATAAGCACAATCTCTTTGAGCAGGAAGACAGAAGTATAAAACACTATAATGAAATAAGTAGTGCAGGTCTTCCCGAGGGAAAACACTGGAATGTAGGGGGAGATTTTAGGGTATGACCTGTGATATTACACCCCTGTGCAGCACATAAAGGCATGTCTTTTCTCTTGAGACTGAATTTAGCACTGAATCTGTAAGGAAAATTAACATTTCAACTCCTAATGTAATGAAGGATGAAAAGTTTGTCCATAAGAAGAGATAGATGATAGTTCTTCCCAGATAGACTGGAGTACCATCGGGGTCCCACTCGACAAACAGAAACCAGATGAGCGCATGCAGCTTTTTCTGGGTCTGAATATCACCAAGCAGAGGGTTTCAGCCGAGGGACAAGCAGCCGAAAAAAGGGTTTTGGGGACAGCACCCAACTTAGCTGGACGTTTGGTGGTGTGGGTGAGTGTGAGGAAGTGTTTGGTAGTGCGATGATCGAAATTTTATGAAGTTGCATCTAAGGTATACAAAATATTATAATTTTACTTTTAGCTTGCAGGATTAGGGAAAAAGGGCTTCATAACAGATGAAGATTGTATAATCACATGGGAGTACTTTTTGCATTTATATTTAACACAAAAACAAAATACTGCACTATAAAAATTTTAATTTATTTTGCTCACTTGTCCTTTTCCCCAAAGGGTGGGGACCTTTTAAAAAAAGAAGTGCATTCACCATCATTCATTCAGTAGCTGTGGGTTTGTTACTTCTCCCAAATATAAAAAAAATAATAATAATCATTCAGCTGTCTTTTGAATTTTCAGCATTATCACTAATAATTATTGAAGCTTGTAGGTTCTTTAAAAAAATCCAAGTTTACTGTTGGTTATAGTGTACAGTATTTTATTGGTATATACGTATATAAACTTTTTTTACTCATGAAAAATAATTTAAAGGTATTTTTTTGCAAAATACTAATTTATTGATTTGTAAATATACAGTGAGTTTACAATGGATTTTATATAACCCAAAACAAAATATTTAACATAGGAACAGTAAGTTCATTAACTGCTATTAAAGTGTTGGCAATGTTAGTAACTTTATCTTTAAACATTTTACCCACAGGACTTTATTTGCCCATTAGTCCACTAGATAAAGCCCCTGGTACAAAATTTTTCCATAGAAAAGTTATTTAATGTTGCAAAAAGTATTTTTTATGTTTTTTTTTCTTTAACATGTGATCATCTCCCCCCGAAGCAGAGTAAATCCCCCCCCCCAAAAAAAAAAAAAAACACTTTCACCATCATTCACACTATCACGTCTTGCCAGAGGCCCCAAGATATGACAGCAGATGTCGCTCTAAAACAGCAGATATCAAAAACCCCTGCTTTAGAGTGCAGGCTCAGCGTTGGACCCTGGTGGTTTTAGCGCTTGGTTTATTAAATGGGGGCAGGTACTGTATTTCCCACCTCCAGGATTCGAGTCCAGCTAACGGGTTTTCCCCTGAATCCTTTCAAAAAATATTACCCTGCTCACCCCCAACAGCTTGTCAAGCCCCAAAAAACCATTTTTCCCCACCCCCCCTATCTAACATGCCCCCTGCCTCTTGTATGCTTTTGTTGGTATACCTTGTTTATAAATTTTTGTAAAAGGGAAAGAGGTAAAAGAAAACTTACCATGTTTACCAGAACACCCACTTCACCCCCAGGTTAGAAAAACATTTCATATTGAAGCTAGTTGTATTGACCCAAGGATTTGGAACTGTCTCCCTTTCCTAGATCAAACCAATTTCCTCCCAACTACTACACAGATTTTAAGGCTAAGAAAGACTGTAAAGCTTTGCCCCTTTTATCAGTTATTAAAAATTATTGCAAAATCTTCGAATTTGACAGTAAAAATTTTTTATAATTTTGATTGAAAATCAAGGAGAATTCTATTGAACTACATTTAAAATGGGGAAATCAAATATTTTTTTTTTATTACTACTTCCTACTTTATTTGTTAAATGAACCAATAAAAATAAATATTTATTGATATTCATACTTTATCTTCTCAAAAGCTTAGGATGTCATTTGGATATCAGTCAGTTTTTTTCAACATGACACTCTAACTGGATTTATACAGAAATTCAAAAAAATTCATTTATGAAGCTTGGAGAAAATATCTGGCAGTATCTTTACATCTGGGAGATCTATGTTTTATAGTATATTCATTCTAGCATTATATTTAAGGGTAAATCATTACTATTAGTTGTTCTTAATATCTTCAAACATCCGAGGTATATTATGCCAATCTTGTTAAACAATTTATTTGTATTTTTTATGTTAAAGGTTAATTTAATGCACAAATTTTATTTATTTTTAAACATCTTTTGTTTTTAAAGTTTTATAGTAACTGCAGCATTTTTTTTTAGCTTTGGTTAAACTGCCAGTGAAGAATTTGAAGAATTTTTGCAAATTAAAGTAGCAACAACCTGTCTTTTGATGGGGTTGGGTTTTTTATATTTGTGGGTAACCTAAACCCATAGAGGTCATACAGCACCTGGGGAATGGAAGTTGAGGTATGACCCAAGGGGGGAACAAGTCCCATTCTTTGGATCACTAGCATCAAGGCCCCCCCTCGGGGGATGAGTGATATAGGTTTTAATACACACAACCCTTTGTGGGGAAGGGGCTGCCGATGGTAAAGGACTCTTGATTTACTTAATTGGAACTACTTTCCCTTGGATCAAATTTGAAACCTCCCATTTCCCAGGTACTTTGACCCTATGCATTTAGCACCTCAGCATAATATAATAACAATAACTTTAAAATTTTACGTAATGACAGAATGTTACAAACAAAAACAGAAAGGTCAGTTGACAAATGAGAGACAACAGCTTTTCAAAAACTTTATTGCTGAACTAGAAGAAATGACAAAATTTCATGACTAATGTTCTTCAATGGGCAATACCATTCATTTCTTCATTTTGCAGCAATTTTGGCTACCTTTGGAAAGACAGCTGGGAAATTTCTAGTGATAAGAACTTTTTGCAGCCTCCTTGTTTTCAAAAGCCGTGTGAGCTCAAGTTGGTCTTTAACACGATGATTGGTATGTCTTTCCCTTAAGCATTTTTTGTCAATAGCAAAACCCCACGGGAAAGTAAAAATTAAAGTTTCATAATTTGGCATATTACTGAGTCTGCTGAAGAGGAACTCAGTTGTAGGACAAATTTTTTGGGTTTAGTAAAGATTATGTGGTACACTCTGTAAAATTATTTTACATTGTAAAATCTCACTTTCAGATTTAAACTGGTAGCGTAACTAATCTTATCTAGCACATCCTATATTTTCAGTGTACATTTTTTAAATGAAAGCTTGAAAAACCGGCATATTTATAAGTTTTCAGCATAACTTTTTTTTTAAAAAACTTGGATTATCAAACTTTTTAGAAACCAGCATGGCCTCACCAATTAAAAAATTTTACAAATACAGTGGACCCCAGTTTCGTAAAACTTCCCCCAAGTCTGCTCAAGTCCCTTTCACAATTTACCCCCTTTAAAGGGAAAAAATTTCACGAGGTTAGCATTTCAGACCCCCAAAAATACACTTCCCCCAAAGAACTTAAAAAATTATACTTACATAATTACGATTTCGGTATTGTTAACCGAGGGTCCACTGTACTACAATGCTATACATTTTTTCCCCCTTATTTTTTTAAAGGGTTTGCTGTAAGAATATTATTTACATTCATAATAATGTACTTTTGGGGTACATTCACCCTATGTGACTGGGGCAGTTTGCAAAAAGTATTAAGGGTTCTTTCAATATGGAATTCAGTGTTGATGGCCCGATTGATCTCATAATAGCTCCCCTGGGCCTGGAACATATCTGCTGCATAAAAAGGGGGACACATGTATTAGGCAGTTATTTTTTTTTCATTTGTGTCACACTGCATGACAGGATACAAAAAACTATGCATGATAAAATGCTCAAAGAAAAACCCTTGTTTATACAAGGATCAGTATTAACATTGTGTAGTTTATATATAAGTGGGTTACACAAAAAATAAAGAAAAATTCTGTGTAAAAATAAACCATTAGTTAGTAATACAAAAAATGTTGGGTCTGCATCATTCTCAAAAAAAAGCTTTTTTTCAAAGTTTGTCTTCTCATGCTGACATATTAATTTCTTAACATTCTACTTTGAAATCTCAAGGGAGATTTATTGATGGGGGGGGGCTTCTGATTAAAAGGGGTCAGACCTGTTCTTCCCTTGGATCAAAAAAATTACCTCCCACTCCCCAGGTGCTGTATGACTTTATGGATTTAGCAATTCCCCCCAAAATAAAAATAATAATAACTCTTAGAAAGTGAAACCCCCCCCAAAAAATTAATATATAAATCATTGACCATATAAATAACTATAAAATTTTATAAAACATAAAAGGTAAGTACATCAGAAACAAGGACAGCAGTTTGGTTTGTTTTGACTTGTTTTGTATCTCTGCATTTTTTTCCTGGCACAGTATTGTATTGTTTACCTCTTTAGCAAAAAAAAAAGGGGGATAAAATAAAGTAGTACAACTATCCTCCTTTTTTTTTAACACTTTCCGTTTCCCCCCAAGCAGGGTGACTCAAAAAAAAAAGAAAAACCCAAAAAAAAGAAAACTTTCATCATCATTTAAACTTTCACCATCACTCATACTAATCACTGCTTTGCAGGGCTTGATATGACAGTTTAGACATCCACCAAACTGCCAAATTTAAAATCCTCCTTTAAAGTGCAGGCATTGTACTTCCCATTTCCAGAACTCAAGTTCGGATAACCCGGGTTTCCCCGAATCTCTTCACGAAATATTATCCTGCTCACACTCCAAAAACCCAAATTTTCTCCATTCACTCCTATCTAACACGCTCATAAAGCTTGCTGGAAGTCCAAGCCCTCGCCCCAAAAAACCCCCTTTACTTTACCCCCTCCCTCCAACCTTTCGGGATGACCCATACCCCCCCTTCCTTCCCCAACAGATTTATTCCCCCCAAGTCATTCTACTTTGTTCCATTCCTCTAAAACCAAACCACCAACAGCCCCCCTTCAGCCCTCTGACTAATACTTTTAGTAACTCCACCTCCTCCAATTTTCCCCACCACGAATTCTCTGCATTTTACACCCCACATTGCCCTTAGACACGACATCTGCCTGCCTCCAGCCCCTCCCCCTGCAGCATTTACAACCCATTCTTCACACCCATATAAAAGTGTTGGTACCACTACCTTGTACATTCCCCTTTTTTGCTTCCCTGGATAATGTTTTTTGTCTACAGATACCTCAACACACCACTCACCTTTTTCCTTCATCATTTCTATGGTTTACCTCATCCTTCATAAACCCATCCGCTGAAATAACTCCCAAATATATGAAAACATTCACTTCTTCCATACTCCCTCCCTCCAATGTGATATCTAATTTTTTCTTTATCAAATGTTTGATCCCCTCATCACCTTACTCTTATCTGTATTCACTTTCAGCTTTCTTTTTACACACCCTCCATTATCCTATCACTCCATATGTATACCAATATATGTAAATGCGCATGCACACCACAGCATATAAAAGTGTGCACATCCACATTATTAGGCCGCTTTTTTACACAAATGAAGTGTGTGTGGGGCACACATCCACACTAATATGTAGTCACAAAAAAGGAAAAACATGTTTCTATATACCTCTATCTCTCACACACACACATGCCCACTCGTGATATAGAGTAATAATAATAATTCCCGTTAGATCAAAGAGCAAAAGTTATAACTTATATGCTTAGCACAAAAACACTGAAAATAAGTGCATTTCCAAAAAACAATGGAACTTGTACAGTGAAAGCCCCCAATTTTTAGATTATTATTATAATCAAAAATATGTGCTAAACCCACAAGGGTCATACAGTGCTGTTCAGATTTCTAGAGAGTGAAATTTGCATTTGTGAATACAGAGTACAATCATTGAATTTTTTCTGGGTAATAACTTTTGTTTTTGATTTGAGCTACTTTATATGTCAGAGACCATATCTCTAAATTTACTGTACCAATCTGGTTAATATTGACATTCCCAAAAAAAATGTTCAGAAAAAGAGATATGGTTGTGGGGCTTACACTGAGCACATTTTTAAAAATACTATAGTTAGTTTTTTAAATTTTGGGGTTGTGCATCGCCAAAAAAAAAAAAAAATAGGCTCTGTATGAAAGCTCTAATCCTGTTACCAATAGGTCATTACACCCATATACACACACATGCACACACCACATAACGGCCAAGTCTCTCTCAACAAGTGCTTTTGGCAACCAGTAAATAACACACTTATCAATTTTATTTTTCTAAGCAATATATGTGAAAACATACAGCTGGTGAATTCTAACCCACAGCCCTGTGACATGTTGCTTACTTGTGCATCATTCTTCCCCCTCAGTCATACCATCTCATACAAGGAAGAAAATTATTACAAGTTTGTTAAATATTTTTAGCCAGAATTTTCCCTTTTGAAAGAGTATGACTCTCCTATATTGTACATCTTCAAATTCAACTCCTCAGGTGATATGTATGTAATTTGGTTGATTTCAAGATAATTTCAGTCACATGACTCAGTGATATAAAGTTTAAGTCTTTGTTAACCATCTTTTTACTGTCACTATTGATTGTTGTCACAGACACTACTCAGTAAAGTTTAGTTTAAAATACAAAGCCCTAGATTCTCCTTTCAAGGTGGAATTTTTTTGCCTCAAAAACAGTCACTGAATGGTTTCAGGATCAGGGTAACTACATCCCTTTCAGATATCCTGATCCTTGGAAATGATGTGGTCTTTAACAGTGTTATGTTGCAGGATAATGGGTTGGCATTGAGTTCAAGTAAACATTTCCATTGTCCTGTTTTTTCATTTTTCTATACATTGTAAAAAAACCAGTTAGTATTAGCTTTTTTATATCAAAAAAAAAAAAATACATGACTTTGTCAGGCAAAAATATAAATAAAACCTATAGCAATGACTAGCAGCTCCCTTTTTATCCCATACCATTTTCCAGCAAAAGTAAATTGCAGTCATCTCTATCCTGCATTTCTCTTGTATTTTTGTAACTTTTCTGAATTCAAATTAATAATCCCTGGTTATCAAGGATGAATTGCTATGAGGTATCTTTAAAACAGTCTTCTGTTATTCAGTAGTGTATCATTTTTTTTCATATAAATATTTTATTCCAGACTGGCAAAAACTTCCCTTAACCATCATTCAATTAATACATAGATGTACTGAAACAGTTTATAAAACTTGTCTTTTAACAAATTGCATAATTAACTTCAAGAGCACTTTCAAGACCATAAACAAAATTTCTGCTGAATGAATGGGCTTAAATATTCACATTAAAAAGCCAGAACAAGTACAGCATCTGCACCAGCATACAATGAAATTTTTTTTTGCATATGTATATGCCACCACTGGACAGCCCTGCCTGCAGGTCTTGGGGGTGATATTCCATTTTTGCAGTGTGAAATAAGTTGGTCTTACCTTCCTTGGTTTCTTTTTTACTAATGATGCAAATTGATAATTATTGCTACTATGAACCCAGTTTGCCCCAAAATGGATGCACCGAGTAACTAGAAACAGTGTGGGATTACTTCATGAACTTCCCAGCACTTCAGTTATCTGACAGGTTTTTACAGTTTAGAAGTCGATTCTGTTGAAGCTTTTCTGGGTTTTTTCCCGAGAAGGTTGTAGCGCTTTGTACACTTCCTCAACTCTGCAAAGGGAAACAGTATATTTTGATAATTTTTTCTTAGATTTTACTATAGTATTCTTTTTAAAACCCCTAAAAGTGGAAAGATAAACACATGCAAAAACCCTTTTTTAAAAACGCACCCCCGCAGTGGGCTTTTTCAAATCCAAAAAAAATCTGTTTGTGACTCATAAAGCCACTGCGTAAAACCTTTTCAATAAGGGTCACTTATACTCTTTTCTTTTTCTTTCCTTTTGTCGGGATTTTTATTTATTTCCACCACTAAAGTGATGCACATTAACATGCTTATGGCCCCTACAAGTTGAATGCATCTCCCTGAATATAATGCAAAAAAATTATGACAAACTGAGGAATTGAAATTTTAGAATGGTCTCAGTACTGTAGTGTCTTAGAATTTATGAAATAAAAAAAAATTTTTGTTGCCAGTATCACTATACTGGGAAACTTCAAATTTCAAACAGCACAAGATGGTGTTACTAGATTACAGCAAAGAATGTATGTACATACCTGAATGTCGAAGGTGCACTAAAATAAGTAATCAGGGCGAGCTGCTGTGGCACTTTAAATGATTTAGTAGGAAGATGAACAGCTATATTTTTTATACTTTAGGAATCATATAGTGCCTGGGGGAATGAGAGAGTCTGGTTTATCCGGAAGGGGTAGGCAACTCCCCCTTGGATCAAGACCCCCCTCACCAGCATAAAGGAACCCCCCCGAGGGGGAAAGCAAACACAAAAACCCATATGGACTAACTGAATAGCACCGGGGGTGGAAGCAATCACATTTGCTAAGGGGAAGACAGATCCATTTCCCGGGGATCGGCCCCTCACCAGCATCAAGGTACCCTGAGGGGCTAGCAGTAAACAGATAAAAAAAGTTAGTTGGGAATTGTGGGCCCCCTAGGAAAAAGGGTCTACAATGTTATTAGAAGAATTTAATATATTTTTAAGGCAATTACATAGATGATTTATCAACAAAATTAAAAATTAAATTGTATTAATATGTTATATGACCCAAATAATGCAAATATATACCCAAATTGGGGAACAAAACATTTGGGGCTGCAAAAATTGTGTCGGCAAAAATACCCACCCCCGGGGGGCCCGCTGGGGAAAAAATGGATGCCTGAGGAAACCACACCATGATTGGTGATCCTTTCCCCCTTGCATTGTGATGGAGTCCCTGGCCCCATTTGTTAAATTTCCCAAAATGCCCCCCCCGAGTGGGGTGGGGAATCGAACTATGATTAGTCTGGGGAATATAATCACACTAGGGCCCCCCCCGGGGGTGGGCCATGGGGTAGGTCCCCGGGGTCACTTTAGGATTAGGGGATCCATTGCCCTGGGGGCACATCCGGGGTCCCCAATGACCACTTGGGGGCCCCCGGGAACCCCCGACACACTGCGCTAGTCCTATGGTCTTTGTTCATGGCACAAAATATTACCAGAAGCACCCACACACGGGGACACCATGGCCCCCTTAAAAAACCTGGGGGATAGATTTGTAGTGAGTGTGTGATGACTTGGTCATGTCTTACCTACTGGGGGTGACCTGGTCACTACCCTCCTACTGGGGTGACCCTTCAACGGGTTGACGTGGGGCGGGAAAAGATCTTGATTGGAGGAATTTGGGGCTACACTTCCTTTCCTCGGACTAAACCTAATTATTCACCCACCACTCTCACTGCCCAGGCACTCAATGACCCTTTGGGTTTATTTACCCATAAAAAAAATAATGTATTTTATTAAGAATGTAACTAAAGTCTTATATTAAATGAGTTATTTTATAAAAAGAAATTGTCGGTTTATACTTTATTTAATTATAATGCTGTATGACCCCTGTGGTTTAGTGCTTCATTGATAATAATTTAATAAAAATATAAAATGAGATGTTTAAAAGCACATATCTTCCAATCAGATTTAATCTAAGCCCCCCCTTTTATTTAAAACCTCTGGAACGGCCTCTGCTAAGAAAACAAAATGGGTGGGTCCGGAGACCTGGGTATATTACCTGCAGGTGGGGCCCGATGTTGCTTGTGGAAAAACGCCACCAGCCACCAGGAGGGAGAAGCCTGTCACTATACCAGCAACAAAGGCTGCCGGGGCCCCCCCGAAGCAGTAGTCGTGGCCCCCCACAGGGAACCTTCACCAACCAACCTTCCTCCCCCCCTGCTGCTCCACCCACACACACCTGTAATACACCCCCCACATTTATATACAGGGAACAAGGGCAAGAATTTTTATGGAATAAGTCTGTTAACTATGTGTATGGTAGAATTATTACTGAAAAAGTAAGGGAAAATAAAAAAGCAGGATTGTTTAACATATTTGGTGTTGGGGAGGTGTGGGACTAAAAAATAAGAATCTGATATGAAATGGAAGCTGTCCCGTTGCTCTTTGCTGATAAAGTTCTTTTTGGGGGTTCTGTGGAGACGCGGCAAATATTGGTGGAAGAATTTGGGTGTGAAAAAAAATGTGACTAATAAATAACAAAAAAGGCACAATACCGTGACTGGGAAAAATACACACACAACCCGACATATAAAAAGGGGAAGGGGGCTTGACGAGTTTGGTCCGACTTGGACCATTTACAAAGTCACACTAACAGAAGGACAGGAGGAAGGGGTATATAAAGGCGGCGACAGGGGGGGGCACAAGAAAGTGGTGGAGGGGAATGGGGTGTAGTGAAGGTGGTAGGGGGGTAGTAGTAGAGTCAGTCATAAGCTAGGAAAGGGCACTGCAAAGGCTGCGGCAGGTAAGGGTAAGAACAAGAACACAGTGGGGAAAAAAAAAAAAATAAAATAGAGGACAAATACAAGGCAAAAGAAAAGAAAAGAAAGAACCCAGAGGGAGAAAGGAGAAAGGAAAAGGGGGGAAAAGAAAAGGGGGAAGGAAACAGGTTAAACATGGGTGTTCTGAAGTTTGGAGCATTTAACAATGTAATGGGAGGGAAAACATCTACAGGCTGCTACTCTGACTACTTCACACTAAATGCTGGAGTACCCCAGGGATCTGTCCTCTCCCCCACCCCTCTACATTTTATACACTAACGACATTCCAACACCCGTATACCACAACTCCATCACACTAGCCTACGCAGGCCCCAACTCCCACTCACGCCAATATAGATAACACTCTCACACAAAACACAGAATGGGGCGACAGGATTGCCTTCTGGGGCAAAATGGAGGATAAAAACCCAAAAAGGGAAATCCCGCATTCATATTTTAACTATAGGGAAAAGTGATCCTCCATTACCTGTCGAGCTCAGGCTGACACCCCCACCTACATCCCCATCACACAATCTGTCACAGTCCTTGGCATTAATCTTGACTACCTCCTTTTTTTAAAAAAAAACAACACTCAAAGCATGCAAATAGCAAGGGCCCCTTTCGGGCCCTCAAGTGCAACATGCCTCCCAACGCACCAAACTACACCCCCAAATCCTAATAGTCCGCTGATAACTTCTCTCCCCAGCCCTCTCTTTCCCGCCAAAACAAACTTACTTAAACTGCAGCGTGTCCAG
>WNWK01023523.1:0-30993 GCA_009830355.1 Cherax destructor
AAACATAGATGTGTGTATGTATATATATGCATGTGCATGCCTGTGTAGTGTAACCTACTTGTAAGTAGGAGTAGCTAGATATACCTGTTATCCAGCGTGTTTATATAGCACGTGTATGATATAGCACGCAATGAAAGTAGTGATATAGCACGTAGTGAAGAGAGTGGAGAGAGAGTGCAAAAGAAGAGCAGATGAATGAATGGGAGAGGCTCTGTAAATAAATTTTGCTGAATTTTGGAGTTAGATAAACAAGGTAAGAAATCCTAGGGAACGAATGGATTTATCAGTTAAAAACAGAGTAGGGGAGTTAGTAGATGGGGAGCTGGAGGTATTGGGTAGATGGCGGGAATATTTTGAAGAACTTTTAAATGTCGATGAAAAAAGGGAGGCGGTAATTTCATGCATGCACTAGCCAGGGAGGTATAACATCGTTTAGGAGTGAAGAAGAGCAAGATGTGAGTGTGGGGGAGGTGCGTGAGGCATTACGTAGAATGAAAGAGGGTAAAACAGCTGTAACTGACGGGATAATGACAGAAATGCTAAAAGCAGGGGGGATATAGTGTTGGAGTGGTTGGTATTGTTGTTTAATAAATGTATGAAATAGGGGAAGGTACCTAGGGAATGGCAGAGAGCATGTATAGTTCCTTTATATAAAGGGAAGGGGGATAAAAGAGATTGTAAGAATTATAGGGGAATAAGTTTACTGAGGATACCAGCTAAAGTGTACGGTAGGGTTATTATTGAAAGAATTAGAGGTAAGACAGAGAGTAGGATTGCAGATCAGCAAGGAGGCTTTAGAGTGGGTAGGTGATGTGTAGATCAAGTGTTTACATTGAAGCATATATATTTACCTGGAGTTTACCTGGAGAGAGTTCCAAGGGTCAACGCCCCTGCGGCCCGGTCTGTGACCAGGCCTCATGTTGGACCAGAGCCTGATCAACTAGGCTGTTACTGCTGGCCGCACGCAGTCCAACGTACGAACCACAGCCTGGCTGGTCAGGCACCGACTTTAGGTGCCTGTCCAGTGCCTGCTTGAAGACAGCCAGGGGTCTATTGGTAATCCCCCTTATGTATGCTGGGAGGCAGTTGAACAGTCTTGGGCCCCTGACACTTATTGTGTTGTCTCTCAACGTGCTAGTGGCACCCTTGCTTTTCATTGGGGGTATGTTACATCGTCTGCCGAGTCTTTTGCTTTCGTAGGGAGTGACACTCGTGTGCAAATTTGGTACTAATCCCTCTAGGATTTTCCAAGTGTATATAATAATGTATCTCTCCCGCCTGCATTCCAGGGAGTACAAGTTTAGGAACTTCAAGCGTTCCCAGTAATTGAGGTGGTTTATTGCAGTTATGCGTGCCGTGAAGGTTCTCTGTACATTTTCTAGTTCAGCAATTTCACCTGCCTTGAAAGGTGCAATTTGTGTGCAGCAATATTCCAGCCTAGATAGAACAAGCGACCTGAAAAGTGTCAACATGGGCTTGGCATCCCTGGTTTTGAAGGTTCTCATTATCCATCCTGTCATTTTTCTGGCAGATGCGATTGCTACAGTGTTATGGTCCTTGAAGGTGAGATCCTCTGTCATGATCACTCCCAGGTCTTTGACATTAGTTTTTCGCTCTATTGTGTGGTTGGAATTAGTTTTATACTCCGATGAGATTTTAATTTCCTCACGTTTTCCATATCGGAGTAACTGAAATTTCTCATCATTAAACTTCATATTGTTTTCTGCAGCCCATTTAAAGATTTGGTTGATGCCTGCTTGGAGTCTTGCAGTGTCTTCAATGGTGGACACTGTCATGCAGATTCGGGTGTCATCTGCAAAGGAAGACACGGCACTGTGGCTGATATCCCTGTCAATGTCCGATATAAAGATGAGGAACAGGATGGGAGCGAATACTGTGCCTTGTGGAACAGAGCTTTTCACCGTAGCCGCCTCAGACTTTACTCTGTTGACTACTACTCTTTGTGTTCTACTTGTTAGGAAATTATAGATCCATCTACCAACTTTTCCTGTTATTCCTTTATCACGCATTTTGTGTGCTATCACACCATGGTCACACTTATCAAAGGCTTTTGCAAAGTCTGTGTATATAACATCTGCATTCTGTTTGTCTTCTAGACCATCCAGGACCTTGTCGTAGTGCTCCAGTAGTTGGGACAGACAGGAGCGACGTGCTCTAAACCCATGCTGCCCTGGGTTGTGTAATTGATGGTTATCTAGATGAGTGGCGATCTTGCTTCTTAAAACCCTTTCAAAGATTTTTATGATATGGGACGTTAGCGCTATTGGTCTGTAGTTCTTTGCTATTGCTTTACTGCCGCCTATGTGAACAGTATTTAGATAAAGGTAGGGAAGTTTTCATTGTACTTATGGATTTAGAAAAGGCATTTGACAGAGTGGATAGGGGAGCAATGTGGCAAATGTTGCAAGTGTATGGAATAGGTAGTAAGTTACTGAATGCTGAAAAGAGTTTTTATGAGGATAGTGAGGCTCAGGTTGGTGTGTAGGAGAGAGGGAGATTACTTCCCGGTAAAAGTAGGTCTTAGACAGGGCTATGTAATGTCACCATGGTTGTTTAATATATTTATAGATATGGTTGTAAAAGAGGTAAATGCTAGGGTGCTGGGGAGAGGAGTGGAATTATATTATGGGGAATTAAATACAAAATGGTGGTGCAGTGGTCTGGTGGCTAGAGCTCTCGCTTCACACACGAAGGGCCCGGGTTCGATTCCCGGCGGGTGGAAACATTTCGACGTGTTTCCTTACACCTGTTGTCATGTTTACCTAGCAGCAAATAGGTACCTGGGTTGTTAGTCGACTGGTGTGTGTCGAATCCTGGGGGACAAGATTAAGGACCCCAATGGAAATAAGAGAGACAGTCATCGATGACGCACTGACTTTCTTGGGTTATCCTGGGTGGCTAACCTTCAGGGGTTAAAAATCCGAAGAAATCTTATCTTATCTTATCTTTTTACTTTTTGCTGATGATACTGTGCTTATGGGAGATTCTAAAGAAAAGTTGCAAAGGTTAGTGGACGAGTTTGGGAGGGTGTGTAAAGGTAGAAAGTTGAAAGTGAACATAGATAAGAGTAAGGTGATGAGGGTATCAAACGATTTAAATAAAGAAAAATTTGATATCACATTGGAGAGAGGGATTATGGAAGAAGTGAATGTTTTCAGATATTTGGGAGTTGACTTATCAGCGGATGGGTTTATGAAGGATGAGGTTAACCATAAAATTGATGAAGGAAAAAAGGTGAGTGGTGCGTTGAGGTATCTGTGGAGACAAAGAAGGGAATGTACGAAAGTATAGTGGTACCTACACTCTTATATGGGTGTGAAGCATGGGTTGCAAATGCTGCAGCGAGGAGGAGGCTGGAGGCAGTAGAGATGTCCTGTCTAAGGGCAATGTGTGGTGTAAATATTATGCAGAAAATTCGGAGTGTGGAAATTAGGAGGAGGTGTGGAGTTACTAAAATTATTTGTCAGAGGGCTGAAGAGGGGTTGTTGAGGTGGTTTGGTCATTTAGAGAGAATGGATCAAAGTAAAATGACTTGGAGAGTGAATAAATCTGTAGGGGAAGGCGGGGTAGGGGTCATTCACGAAAAGGTTGGAGGGAGGGGGGTAAAGGAGGTTTTGTGGGCAAGGGACTTGGACTTCCAGCAAGCATATGTGAGCGTGTTAGATAGGAGTGAATGGAGACGAATGGTTTTTGGGATCTGACGAGCTGTTGGAGTGTGAGCAGGGCAATATTTTGTGAAGGGATTCAGGGAAACCAGTTAATTGATTTAGTTGGACTTCAGTCCTGGAAATGGGAAGTACAATGCCTGCACTTTAAAGGAGGGGTCTGGGATAGTGACAGCTGGGAGGGACTTATTCTCAGCTGTCGTATCTGAGCGCCTCTGCAAAGACAGTGATTATGTATGAGTGAGGTGAAAGTGTTGAATGATGATGAAAGTATTTTCTTTTGGGGATTTTCTTTCTTTTGGGTCACCCTGCATATATATATATATATATATATATATATATATATATATATATATATATATATATATATATATATATATATATATATATATATATATATATATATATATATATATACGCTTAACAATTCGCAAACAGGCGGAATTATTTGAAAACATTGTCTCTTCGTCCAGCAGGACTCGAACCTGCAAACTCTGTATCAGAGCAACCAGTACTTTACCATGGAGCTAGACCTCAAATAAGTATGGGCGCCTAGCCGGAACTAGACGATGTTTCCCCATACCCCAGGACACAAAGATCGTTTTGAAAGTTATTTCATCAAATCGTACCACATGCAGTGAGCAACGAAAGAGATTTGAAATGCTTGGTGCCCGGGGTATAGGGAAACATCGTCTGGCTCTGGCTAGGCGCCCATACTTATCTGGGGTCTGGCTCCGTGGTAAAGTACTTGTTACTCTGATACAGAGTTTCAGTTCAAAACCTGTTGTGGACATAGAGACAATGTTTGTATATATATATATATATATATATATATATATATATATATATATATATATATATATATATATATATATATATATATATATATATAATATATATATATATATATATATATATATATATATATATATATATATAATAATATATATATATATATATATATATATATATATATATATATATATATATATATATATATATATATATATATATATATATATATATTTAAACAACCTATACTTAGTCCCTTTCAAATTACGCGGCACTACGGTGCTGCCATCTATAGGCCTATCAAGGTCAGGCTGGCCTGCCATGTTTCTTTCTCACTCTGGTGGCCTACCTCACGGAAGGAGGTTCTACCTAGCTGGTTTCCGGTCCCCTCACACGTTCTGCATCCATTTACACTTGCCCTATTCGACAATAAATCCAAGCCTAATCTACGGCCGTATCACTTCACCTACGCTACCATTGTACTGCATGACCCACATCATGTCCCGAGTGTTCTAGTTTCACAGTGAGCATTTTATTTTTATTATTTTCGATAAGTTTGAGAGAAGATATAAGTCGAGTGTTCATTATTTCTCTCAGTCAGTATTCTCACATGTTCCAGTATTGCTTAGTGACGATTTTTATACAGAAAAGCATCATTTGCTAGTAAGCTATGTTGTACCACAAGTGCAGTATGTGTGCAGTTTCTCGTGTGTCCTATGTAACATCTGTGTGTTACTTTGTCACCCGGTGTAACCCGCGCCCCGCGCGCTTGACAGCTGACATTTGTCAAGTCCAGGCGTCAGTTACGAGCGTTTGAGCGCCTTGTACAGAAAGCTCTTATTGTTCTCCGCTCGTAAATGCCTTTGCTGAATCGTACCCGCGACGATTCTCCCATCGAGACCGTTCCACTTCACCATTTAGACCGTCAGTCCAGTTATTGCAGATGACCAGTCTGGGGACACTTACACTGCCTTCTGCTGTAACTTCTACTGTCGAGAGATGTCACTCGCCAAGCCGCAGTTAAGCCTGTCGGCAGGCGACTGTCAGCCTCGTGTCACAGCTTCAGTGAGCAGCCTGCACAAAGATGCTGTCACTTTGACTGCTAGCCCACTCACTGCAGTAAGGTGTATGCTGTTACGACCTCCAGATGTTTTGCCGAGTCGTCCCTGTCACGACTCGCTTCACACTCGCCAGCAGCGACATCTCCAGCGACAGTACCAGTCGAGGAATGTCCTCCTGAGTCGCTTGCCAGTTCTGTCCTGTTGCGAATACTGACGACGCCTCACTCGAGGGCACCAGCAGTTGTGTCCCAGGTTGAGTGACCCCTGCAGTGACTACTACGATGTCTGCTTCACCTCCCAGAGGAGACCGTACCCTGTTACGTCACAGCTCAGCCGCAGCTTGTCTCCTGTGTTGCAGTATGTCCAGAAGCAGGAAGGCGAGCAGTGCTGCATCGACGCTCACTGCCTTAGACCACGAAGCACACCTTTTTTTTTCTTCCCTCTCTGGAGGAAGTTTTTTTTTCTATGTCCATATGTTTATGTATATATGTTTTTCTTTCATGTTCTGTGACCTGGTCTTGCGAGAGAGAGAGACTGAGTTTTTTTACTGCGATTCATGTCGGGGTCGACCATGGGCACGTGGCCGATCAATGTAGACAGCCTGTACTGTTTGCATAGACAGCCCATGCTGTCTGCCAGCTGAGTTCATATTTTGCGCCATGCTTGTGTTGCCCTCTGTAGGCCTATACCCACATCACTTTGCTCCACCGTCTTCCTCTCTCACTTACACAGCTGCCTTCACTCAGACAACAAGGCCTAACTCGTCTCTCCTCGCAAGGCGCATGGCCCCCAAGCCATGGCCACTAACATGCAACCTGTGTACTCGCACGCTTTATACAAATAAAGTAAGAAGCCTCCGAAGCCTTATCACTGCATTCCCACTACCAAGAACACTCCAAATAAACGTCGTTATATATATATATATATATATATATATATATATATATATATATATATATATATATATATATATATATATATTTTATTAACACATCAGCCGATTCCCACCAAGGCAGGGTGGCCCGAAAAAGAAAAACTTTCATCATCATTCACTCCATCACTGTCTTGCCAGAAGGGTGCTTTACCCTACAGTTATAAAACTGCAACTTATTAACACTTCCCATCTCCAACTCAGTCGGGTGACCCTTGGCAACATAAGTAAAACTTCTCATCATCTTCAAGACACTCAAGTCCCTGCACTTCTTACGCCGACAAATCTTCACCTGACTTATGCCAAACTCAACATCCTCCTCAGTCGGACAATGTTTACTTCTCACACTCAACAGACACGTCAAGTCCGATTAAGACACCCATATGCCTAACCATTCATAACTTTACTTCTGAATCGCTCCACAGACTCAAGTGTCCATACCCTTCCCTCATCAATCGCTAATTGCTGAAGATCCAAGCCCCTTCCACACAAAACTTCCTTTTACCCTCCCTCCAACCTTTCCTAGGCCGACCCCTACCCCTCCTTCCTCCACTACAGATTTATACATCTCGAAGTCACTCTGTCTCGTTCCATTTCTCTACATGTCCAAACCACCTCAACAACTCCTCCTCAGCTTCTGACAATCGTTTTGGTAATCCACCTCCTCCTAATTTCCAAACTCCGAATTCTCTGCATTATATTCACACCACACATTGACCTCAGACATGACATCTCCACTGCCTCCAGCCTTCTCCTCGTTGCAACATTCATCACCCATGCTTCACACCCATATAAGAGCGTTGGTATAACTATACTCTCATACATTCCCTCTTTACTTCCATGGACAAGGTTCTTTGTCTCCACAGACTCCGAAGTGCTCCACTCACCCTTTTCCCTCATCAATTCTATGATTCACCTCATCCTTCATAGACCCATCCGCCGACATGTCCACTCCCAAATATCTGAATACATTCACCTCCTCCATACTCTCTCTCCTCCAATTGATATCAATTTTCATATATATATATATATATATATATATATATATATATATATATATATATATATATATATATATATATGTCGTGCCGATTAGGTAAAACTTTGCGATTTTGGCTTAAATAGCAACGCTCACCTTGCCATATAAGACTAGCGAAAATTTGTGTATGCAATAATTTCGCCAAAATCATTCTGAACATAACGAAAAAAATATATTTCATCGTTTTTGTTTATTATTAAATTAATGTTAACATATCTAAAATATATTTAGTTGGGTTAGGCTAAATTAAATTGAGCTTGTTGTAATAAGGTTAGGTAGGTTTTCAAAGTTTCTCTTAATACAAAATTATAAATTCTTACATCAACATAAATGAAAAAATATATCTTTAAACGTATAAGAGAAAATTTTAGAAAGGACTTAATTTTAGATGAGTTCTTGCTAATTGACCAGTTTTACCTAATCGGCACGACATATATATATATATATATATATATATATATATATATATATATATATATATATATATATATATATATATATATATATATATATATATATGTATATAATTAGTGAAGGAAAATACAAGTTATATACTACTGCTGTGTTTTTTCACTCTAAACCCATTACGACCAGGCTAACAGGCCATTATTACCTGTGTTCATAATATAGGACGCTCTGTCCGGGAGCTGAAGCTGGTCTTAGTATCGTTCAGATAGCTTTGCTATCGCTTGGCATTGTGTGTCAGCCTTACAATTGCTTTCGTTATTGCGTGTCAGCCTTGCTACTGCGTGGGTATCCTGCAAATCGTACTGTGCTATTTTTGTTTGTTGCGTGTATTGCAAACAGAGTGTTAAGTTGGGGTTAATGCCACCTACACGGGTCAGACGGTTAGTCTGACTATACTAATTCTACCCAAACTATCTCTACAGCGTTGCTGGCGAATTGCTCGTTCTATTGATATAGAATATCAACCGACTCTCACTGCTGCGCAGCTTCGTGACATTATTCGTACAAAGTTAAGAGCTGAAGCAACTATGGCGCACCAAACTGAGGTATCTCCCGCTGTTAATCGCCGATCTCCGCTTAGGTTAATTCGTAATGTGGGAAGGACAATACCAGAGCAACCAGACCAGCAGTTTCGTTAAGCAAGTGCACCTGGTTGTCTCAGGGCGAGTCCGCTTCATTGGCTCTTGAGTTAACAAACTCAATCTTGAAACAACCAGGGAGCAGTGAGCATTTGCTAGGGAGAAGTTTGATAGAGAGAAGAGGAGGAAATTTAAGCCAAGCCTGAACAGCTTTTCGAGGCATTTGAAAACCAGGCTGGAGCAGTAAGGTGGCCTGAGGTGCATTGGGCAGCATTGGTGCATACAGTTTTGCATGGTAAGGCACAAGAGTTCACATCTGTGTTGAATAATGAGGAATTTGTCAACTATCAGGGTTCTTGGGGCTTATCAGTGTATTCCCGCCAAAAACAGGAGGGAATTTAAATTGGGTAAACGTCAGCTAGATCAGTCTTATGTAGACTTTGTAAGGCAGCAGGAGAAAGCCTTCACAAAGTGTTATAAAGCATTCTGACTTAGTTCAGCTACTTTTGGTGGATAACCTGCTGGAACCTGTTGGACCAGAGGTTCGAGTCTTTCTTGAAGATCATTCGTTGACCACTGCATTGGAAGCAGTCAGGTTGGCTAACACTTTAGAGACTAACCGCTCCTTGTCCGAGTGGTCTTATCTTTCTTCCCAACAGCCTGGCATGAGTAGAGATCGTCAGAGAAGAGTTCCTGACTGGAGGACGAAATGGGAGGACGAAGGTGAACTACGACGCCAACCAACTGAGTCACCTGGTGAGCCACGATATCAAATTCACGGTCAGCTTGGTGAACGACGTCAAACCCACACTCAACACGGTGAACAACAACGTCAGTACACAGACTGGCGCCAACCACAAAATCAGCAGGGAACCAAAGGAAAACATGAGTTAACATGTTATTTTTTTTTCCATAAACTCGGCCACGTAAGATCCACGTGCCCAGCTAAACCCCAACCATTAAAGAGAATTACTAACCTCCTTATTGAGATGAACTAGAAAGACGTAGAGTGTGGTATGGCTCCATACTACAGTACTTGCCATATCTTCCTTCAGGAGAATTCAAAGAAAATTGAAGTAAGAACATTTAGGGATACCGGGGCTTATTGTTCCCTTATAAGAGAGGGAGTACTTCCCCTCTCTGTACAAACTTCATTGCACTCATTAGTTCTTTTAGAGGCATTTGGAGGAGCAGTATTTTCTGTCCCTTTTCATAGAATATACATGCAGAGTAAATATTACACTGGATATTTAACTGAAGGTGTTTCTGTCGGATTTCCTATGAAAGATACTGTTATTACTGGGTAATAACATTATTAATTCTACCAAGTATCTAGAACCTATAATGTCTAATCCTTCTCTGATGTTGGCCATAACTCTGGCAAAATCCCAAGGGAAATCTGATGAGAATGTTGACCCATCATTGGACGACTCTGATCTTGGACTAGACAATTTGTTTTACGAGGAAAACTGGTCAGAGCCTCGTAAACTTAGTAAACAGACCCAGATCAAGCCTTCCTATTCCGGGCTGCAGGATTGCCAGATATCTCTGTTTCCATGCCCGAGGGACTGTCCTTTCGGGAGGAACAGTGAAAAGATCTTCTTTAAACTTAGCTTTTCAAATTGCCATGGGTGAATCCCACTCAGATCACCCAGTCAAATATAAAATTAAAAACGACTTCTTAATCTGCACAGAGACTGGTAAGGAGGTAGAGGGAAGGCAAAGGTCAGATAGATTGGTAGTTCCTAAAACGTTTAGATCACAAATATTAAATACAGCTCACAATTCTTCGTTAGCAGGACACTTAGGAATTACTGAAACCTTGCATGTTATACTAAAAGAATATTACTGGCCAAAAATAAGGCAAGATGTAAAAAAACACTTCCGCTCTTGTATAGAATGTCAGCAAGTAGGAAAACCTGGACACCCCATTAAACCTGCACCACTCCATCCCTTACCCGCAGAGGGAGAACCTTTTGCAGAGTTAATCATTGATTATGTAGGTCCATTACCTAAGTCCAAATCTGGGAACCAGTACTTATTCACTATTATGGACAAAATTACTAGGAATCCAGAAGCAAGCCTATGCGTAGTATCAATACCACAGCCATTCTTAAAGCACTCATTAGTTCTTTTAGAGGCATTTGGAGGAGCAGTATTTTCTGTCCCTTTTCATAGAATATACATGCAGAGTAAATATTTCATATCCTGCTTTGTCATTTCTAAGTCTATTCAGAGTGATCAAGGTAATAATTTTACTGCCAAAGCGTTTATGGAAGCATTAACTAGGCTAGAAATAATTCATAAATTATCCACTGCTTATCATCCTCAGTTCCAAGGCGCCTTGGAAAGATTTCATCAAACATTAAAACCATGATGAGAACTTATTATATGCATTTTCCTACAGACTTGGATGAATCACTTCCTCTGTTGCTGTTTGCAATGAGAGAAACTGTGCAGGAGTCCACAGGATACAGTCCGTTTGAGCTGATCTTTAGGCACAACATACGAGGTCCTCTTCGGGCGCTCAAGGAAGGATGGATGGGAGAAAACGCCTGCATAACACTCTACAACCCTTCTTCAAGGTTGCAGGTGGCACGTCAGTTACCTGAGGCTAACGTAAAAACAGAAACTCAAAGTTTCGCTTCTTCCATCCAGGAGACAAGGTGTTGGTGCAGGAACCTTTACCTGGCCGAACCTTAAAAGCTAGATTTACGGGACCTATGGAAATTGTAAGTAAACTATCTGATGTAAATTATGTGGTAGCTTCCCTTGGCAAGTCCTCAAAGAGTAAAACATACCACATAAATCAGATTAAAGCATTTAATATTCTAAATAAAGTCCCAGTAATGCCTGTCCTCTGCCTCTGTAGACGACCCTAACTCCTTGCACCCTGTTCCTGAAATTCAAGTAAAGCTTCCCAATTCTGTCCTCCTCAATGGTGGGGCTGTCTGAGAATCAAATAATAAGTTTTACTGCGCTCCTACAATCTTACCCTAACATATTTTCAGATGTCCCGAAAAAATGTACACTAGGATATCATGATGTAGATGTTGAAAAATCTAAACCTATTAAAATCTCCCCCTACAGAGCTAATCCTGAATAACAGAGGCTACTTCAACAGGAGGTAGCATTTCTGTTAGAACACGGATTAGTGGTAGAGGAGTCGTCTAGTCCGTGGGCTTCACCATGCATCCTTGTTAAGAAGGCTGATGGAGGTTTTCGAATGTGTTCAGACTACCGTAAGGTGTATGAGGTCACTATTTCAGATGCTTACCCTCTGCCACGTTTGGATGATGTAGTCGACTTTGTGGGTAAGGCTACTTTGTGTCAAAACTTGACCCCCTTAAAGGTTACTATCAGGTACCTTTGACAGATAAGGCAAAGGAAATCTCTGCCTTCGTAATTCCAGGTTATTATCAATACACTGTAACTCCCTTCGGGATGCGGAACTCGGCGGCATCGTTCCAAAAACTGATCCATCTGGCTATTAAAGGACTTGATGGCACGGCAGTTTACCTAGATGATATTGTAGTGGTGTCCGATACATTGGATCTACATATATCCAGACTTAAAGCTCTCTTTGAGAAATTTCAGAGTTTCCAATTAACTTTTAATTTATGTAAGTCATCTTTTGGCCAGCCTACTGGTAGTTTTTTGGGCTGTGAAGTAGGTAGTGGTAAAGTGGCTCCTAAATTTGCTAAAATTCTTTAAAAATTATTCAGTTCCTCATGATAGGAAATCCCTCCAACGTTTCTTAGGGATGGTAGTGTTTAACAGATGATTCTGGAATAACTTTGCAGATGTTGTAGCCCCCTAACCTCACTTATCAGCCACAAAGCAAAGTTTCAATGGACCTCAGACTACAATTACGCTTTTAACAAAGCCAAGTGTCTACTTTGTACCGCACCCATTCTTCTGTGTCCTGATTTTTCAAAACCCTTTATATTGTAGATTGATGCTTGTGAGTCAGGGGTGGGGGCAGTACAAAAATCTGGGGAAGAGTGCTTGCTGCCTGTGGCCTACTTCTCGGCCAAGTTTCAACCTTACCAGAGGGCCTACTCCACAACTGGAAAAGAAACCCTCGCTCTGATACTGGCATTAGAATATTTCGAGGTCTACGTGGGGCAGTCGTCCCAAGTGGTCTACCTTAACTCCATGAAGAACCACAACACACATTTGATGAGATGGATTCTCAGACTGCAACCCTATAATATTCACATTGTACATATTGCCGGCAAGGATAATAAGCTGGCTGATTCCCTTTCCTGTTTTAAAATTTAGCTCAGGATGTGTCAGGGACTATATGGGTAGCCTAGCTCTTCCTCCCCCCTTTTTCGTATATATAAAATGTTTTAATAGTGGTGGTGGGGAGCTTTAGTGAGGGGATATTCTGCAACCTCCACAGGTGTTTTGAACCTACGTTATAGACCTACTGTCCACTGTCTCGCTCTAGTTTAGAGTTTGACTTTATGTCTCAAGAAAAGTTGAGCTCTATCTAAAGAGTTGGATGATTTTGTGCCATAACGGCACACTACCCATGAAGGTGGAAGCCTAGTCCTGGCTATTAAAGCCCTTTTGGGGTGGGGTTGTGGCATACGAGTACGTTACATTTTATTCGCCGTATGTACTCACTCCCATATAGGCTGCCTCCCAGCCAGCAAACCAGGTGCTAAGGGTTTAATGGTAAGGGTACCCATCATTAAATCAGTACCTTGGTTCATTAATGAATCACAGGTGGGTCTGCCAAGTGCTGAGGCGACGTGGTATCACTCGTGGTCAGCACTTGCCAGACTCGTATAGCAGCTGGTTGAGCATTGTGCTCTCTCTCAGGCTTCTGTCTTTGTGAATTGTTTTGTTTTTGAAGTGACCACCCGGCCGCCTTCTCCGTCCTGTACTGTTTTTGTGGGGGTTTGGCTAATTGATATGTTAAGAGGCGTGTTTGGACTGTATATAGTTTAATATAAGTAAATAAATGTATATTTTCTTACCTAGGAATTTTTGTGTGGAACCTTCTGATACCCTAACCCAGTGGAGCACTAAACCACACTGGTAATACCAGCTTTGTTTATGGGGATAGACCTGGAAGGCCTAGTTTTACAGGTGTTTTGTGTACCTTTTACCCTTTGCCCTTAGACAAGGCATTAGGCCTCAGGAAAACCCCAATTTCTGCGTAACATGTCAGTGTGGTACACTTATATCCAACTCCTGTATCTAGTGTATAAAAGTATACATAGATATATATATATAATTGGTGAAGGAAAATACAAGTTAAATACTACTGCTCTGCTTATTTCACTCCAAAACCATTACAACCAGGTCAACAGACATTATTACCTGTGTTCGTAATATCAGTGAAGACAGTGTTTTCAGGGAGGACAGTGTTGCCAGGATGAACAGTGTTGTAAGGGTTAAACAGTGTTGTCAGAGTGGACAGTGTTGTCAGTGAAGACAGTGTTTTCAGTATTGTCAGGGTTGACAGTGTTGTATGGGTTGACAGTGTTGTATGGGTTGACAGTGTTGTCAAGCTGGATAGTGTTGTCAGTGAAGAGAGTGTTTTCAGGGAGGACAGTGTTGTCAGGGTGGACAGTGTTGTAAGGGTGAACAGTGTTGTCAGTGTAGACAGTGTTGTCAATGTTCCCAGTGTTGTCAGTGTAGACAGTGTTTTCAGTGAGGACAGTGTTTTCAGAGTGGACAGTGTTGTCAGTTTAGACAGTTCTGTCATGGTGGATAGTGTTGTCACTGTGGAAAGTGTTGTTAATGTGGACAGTGTTGTCGGGGTAGACGGTGTTGTCTGTATGGAAAGTGATGTCAATGAGGACAGTGTTGTCAGGGCGGACAATATTATAAATGTTGGCAGTGTTGTCATTGTAGAAAGTGTTGTCAATGTTGACAGTGTTGTCACTGTAGACAATGTTGTCAGTTTGAAGAGTCTTGTCAGGGAGGACAGTGTCATCAGTGTGAACATTGTTGACAGTGTCGTGAAGGAGGACAGTGTTGTTAGTGTAGGCAGTGTTGTCATGGAGGTCAGTATTGTCAGTGTAGACAGTCTTGTCAGGGAGGACTGTGTTATCAGGGTGGACTGTGTTGTGATTGCAGACAGTGTTGTCAGGGTGGACAGTGTCAATGTACATGGTGTTGTCACTGTGGACAGAGTTGTCGGTGTGAACAGTGTTGTTAGTTCACACAGTATTGTCAGGGTGGACAGTGTCAGTATAGACGGTGTTGTCAGTGTGAACAGTGTTCTCAGTGTGGACAATGTTCTTAGTGTGGACAGTTTTGTCAAAGAGGACAGTGTTGTCAGTGTGAACAGTGTTGTCAAGGAGGACGGTGTTATCAGGGTGGAAAGTGTTGTCAAGGAAGACGGAGTTGTGAGGGTGGATAGTATTGTCAAAGTGGACAGTGTTGTCAGGGTGGACAATGTTGTCAGTGTAGACGGTGTTGTCATGGTGTACAGTGCTGTCAGTTTAGACAATGTTGTCATTGTGGGTACTGTTGTCAGTGTTTTGAGGGTGGACAGTTTTGTCAGTGTTAACAGTGTTGTCAGTGTGCACAGTGTTGTCAGTGTACACAGTACACAGCTAGCTCCATCACACACAGTAAGACACAGTACACAACTAGCACCATCACACACAGTAAGACACAGTACACAACTAGCACCATCACGCATAGTAAGACAGTACACAACTAGCACCATCACACACAGTAAGACACAGTACACAACTAGCACCATCACACATAGTAAGACACAGTACACAACTAGCACCATCACACACAGTAAGACACAGTACACAACTAGCACCATCACACACAGTAAGACACAGTACACAACTAGCACCATCACACACAGTAAGACAGTACACAACTAGCACCATCACACACAGTAAGACACAGTACACAACTAGCACCATCACACACAGTAAGACACAGTACACTACTAGCACCATCACACACAGTAAGACACAGTACACAACTAGCACCATCACACACAGTAAGACACAGTACACAACTAGCACCATCACACACAGTAAGACACAGTACACAACTAGCACCATCACACACAGTAAGACACAGTACACAACTAGCACCATCACACAGTAAGACACAGTATACAACTAGCACCATCACACAGTAAGACACAGTACAACTAGCACCATCACACACAGTAAGACACAGTACACAACTAGCACCATCACACACAGTAAGACACAAAATACTGCGGGGAATCGACAAGGTAGACAGTGACAGGATGTTCCAGAGAGAACACAGAAACAAGGGGACACAACTGGAAGCTGAAGACTCAGATGAGTCAAAGGGATGTTAGGAAGCATTTTTTCAGCCACAGAGTAGTCAGGAAGTGGAATAGTCTAGAGAAAGATATAGTGGAGGCAGGAACCATACATAGTTTTAAGACGAGGTATGATAAAGCTCATGGAGCAGGGAGAGCAGAGACCCAGTAGCGGACAGCGAAGAGGCGGGGCCAGGAGCTGAGTCTCGACCCCTGCAACCACAATTAGGTGAGTATAATTAGGTGAGTACATACACTTACACACACATACACTCACATACACTCACACACACACACACAAACACACACACGCACGCACACACACACGCACACACACACATAGACACTCATACACACACACACACATACACACACACACACACACACACACACACAGAGGAGAGATAGAGGGGACATGATAACGACATATAAAATACTGAGAGGAATTGACAAGGTTGACAAAGACAGAATGTTCCAGAGATGGGACACAGCAACAAGGGGACACAGTTGGAAGTTGAAGACTCAGATGAATCACAGGGATGTTAGGAAGTATTTCTTCAGTCACAGAGTGGTCGGGAAGTGGAATAGCTTGGGAAGCGATGTAGTGGAGGCAGGTTCCATACACAGCTTTAAGAAGAGGTATGATAAAGCTCATGGCGCAGGGAGAGTGACCCAGTAGCGGCCAGTGAAGAGGCGGGGCCAGGAGCTATGTCTCGACCCCTGCAACCACAACTAGATGAGTACAACTAGGTGAGTACAGTACACAGTGTAACACTTACTGAGGAACTTAAGTTGGTGTAGTGTGGAGGTGACAGTGTGGTATAGTTGTGGCAGGAGACAGCCAGCCAGGTGGTCACTCACCACAGCCAGGTGGAGTAGCCTCAGCTGGTGACACTGTTGTAGCAGCCTCAGTCCTCCACCAGTAAGACATCCACTGAACACCTCCAGGTGACTCCTGTACCAGGACAAAACACTGATGAACACCTCACTCTTACTGACTCACCACCTACACTGTATATTACACCAAGTGGTAGTGAACAATGTTACACTGTATATTACACCAAGTGGTAGTGAACAATGTTACACTGTATATTACACCAAGTGATAGTGAACAATGTTACACTGTATATTACACCAAGTGGTAGTGAACAATGTTACACTGTATATTACACCAAGTGATAGTGAACAATGTTACACTGTATATTACACCAAGTGGTAGTGAACAATGTTACACTGTATATTACACCAAGTGGTAGTGAACAATGTTACACTATATTACACCAAGTGGTAGTGAACAATGTTACACTGTATATTACACCAAGTGGTAGTGAACAATGTTACACTATATTACACCAAGTGGTAGTGAACAATGTTACACTATATTACACCAAGTGGTAGTGAACAATGTTACACTGTATATTACACCAAGTGGTAGTGAACAATGTTACACTGTATATTACACCAAGTGATAGTGAACAATGTTACACTGTATATTACACCAAGTGGTAGTGAACAATGTTACACTGTATATTACACCAAGTGATAGTGAACAATGTTACACTGTATATTACACCAAGTGGTAGTGAACAATGTTACACTGTATATTACACCAAGTGGTAGTGAACAATGTTACACTGTATATGCAATACAGTAATTTTTAACATAAATATAAGTGATCTTACATGGGTATAATATAAGTGATCTTACATGGGTATAATATAAGTGATCTTACATGGGTATAATATAAGTGATCTTACATGGGTATAATATAAGTGATCTTACATGGGTATAATATAAGTGATCTTACATGGGTATAATATAAGTGATCTTACATGGGTATAATATGGAAGACTTGCTTCACGACAGAAAGATTCATCATAATTTACACCTGAAAGATCCTAGAGGTACTGGTGCCAAGTGTACACACAGAAATGACTGCCTATGAGAGAACAAGACTGTTCAGATGGTGCAACATATCTACAATGAACAGCACAAGACTGTTCAGATGGTGTAACATATCCACAATGAACAGCACAAAACTGGGCAGGTGGTGCAACATCCCCACAATGAACAGCACAAGACTGGGCAGGTGGTGTAACATCCCCACAATGAACAGCACAAGACTGGGCAGGTGGTGCAACATCCCCACAATGAACAGAACAAGACTGGGCAGGTGGTGCAACATCCCCACAATGAACAGCACAAGACTGGGCAGGTGGTGCAACATCCCACAATGAACAGCACAAGACTGGACAGGTGGTGCAACATCCCCCACAATGAACAGCACAAGACTGGACAGGTGGTTCAACATCCCCACAATGAACAGCACAAGACTGGACAGGTGGTGCAACATCCCCCACAATGAACAGCACAAGACTGGGCAGGTGGTGCAACATCCCCACAATGAACAGCACAAGACTGGGCAGGTGGTGCAACATCCCCCACAATGAACAGCACAAGACTGGGCAAGTGGTGCAACATCCCACAATGAACAGCACAAGACTGGACAGGTGGTGCAACATCCCCCACAATGAACAGCACAAGACTGGACAGGTGGTTCAACATCCCCCACAATGAACAGCACAAGACTGGACAGGTGGTTCAACATCCCCACAATGAACAGCACAAGACTGGGCAGGTGGTGCAACATCCCCCACAATGAACAGCACAAGACTGGACAGGTGGTTCAACATCCCCCACAATGAATAGCACAAGACTGGACAGGTGGTTCAACATCCCCACAATGAACAGCACAAGACTGGACAGGTGGTGCCACATCCCCCATAATGAACAGCACAAGACTGGACAGGTGGTTCAACATCCTCACAATGAACAGCACAAGACTGGGCAGGTGGTGCAACATCCCCCACAATGAACAGCACAAGACTGTGCAGGTGGTTCAACATCCCCACAATGAACAGCACAAGACTGGACAGGTGGTGCAACATCCCCCACAATGAACAGCACAAGACTGTGCAGGTGGTGTAACATCCCCACAATGAACAACACAAGACTGTGCAGGTGGTGTAACATCCCCACAATGAACAGCACAAGACTGGGCAGGTGGTGCTACATCCCCCACAATGAACAGCACAAGACTGTGCAGGTGGTGCAACATCCCCCACAATGAACAGCACAAGACTGGACAGGTGGTGCAACATCCCCCACAATGAACAGCACAAGACTGGACAGGTGGTGCAACATCCCCCACAATGAACAGCACAAGACTGGGCAGGTGGTGCAACATCCCCCACAATGAACAGCACAAGACTGTGCAGGTGGTGTAACATCCCCATAATGAACAGCACAAGACTGTGCAGGTGGTGCAACATCCCCACAATGAACAGCACAAGACTGTGCAGGTGGTGTAACATCCCCATAATGAACAGCACAAGACTGTGCAGGTGGTGTAACATCCCCATAATGAACAGCACAAGACTGGGCAGGTGGTGTAACATCCCCACAATGAATAGCACAAGACTGTGCAGGTGGTGTAACCTCCCCATAATGAACAGCACAAGACTGTGCAGGTGGTGTAACATCCCCACAATGAACAGCACAAGACTGTGCAGGTGGTGCAACATCCCCACAATGAACAGCACAAGACTGTGCAGGTGGTGTAACATCCCCATAATGAACAGCACAAGACTGGGCAGGTGGTGCAACATCCCCACAATGAACAGCACAAGACTGTGCAGGTGGTGTAATATCCCCATAATGAACAGCACAAGACTGGGCAGGTGGTGCAACATCCCCATAATGAACAGCACAAGACTGTGGATGTGGTGTAACATCCCCATAATGAACAGCACAAGACTGTGCAGGTGGTGTAACATCCCCCACAATGAACAGCACAAGTCTGGGCAGGTGGTGTAACATCCCCCACAATGAACAGCACAAGACTGGGCAGGTGGTGTAACATCCCCACAATGAACAGCACAAGACTGTGCAGGTGGTGTAACATCCCCCACAATGAACAGCACAAGACTGGGCAGGTGGTGCAACATCCCCCACAATGAACAGCACAAGACTGGGCAGGTGGTGTAACATCCCCACAATGAACAGCACAAGACTGTGCAGGTGGTGCAACATCCCCACAATGAACAGCACAAGTCTGGGCAGGTGGTGTAACATCCCCTACAATGAACAGCACAAGACTGGGCAGGTGGTGTAACATCCCCACAATGAACAGCACAAGACTGTGCAGGTGGTGCAACATCCCCACAATGAACAGCACAAGTCTGGGCAGGTGGTGTAACATCCCCACAATGAACAGCACAAGACTGTGCAGGTGGTGTAACATCCCCACAATGAACAGCACAAGACTGGGCAGGTGGTGTAACATCCCCACAATGAACAGCACAAGACTGGGCAGGTGGTGCAACATCCCCACAATGAACAGCACAAGACTGTGCAGGTGGTGTAACATCCCCACAATGAACAGCACAAGACTGGGCAGGTGGTGTAACATCCCCACAATGAACAGCACAAGACTGGGCAGGTGGTGCAACATCCCCCACAATGAACAGCACAAGACTGTGAAGGTGGTGTAACATCCCCACAATGAACAGAACAAAACTGTGCAGGTGGGGTAACATCCCCACAATGAACAGCAGGGGCGCCACGAGTACACTAACAATACAGTATGTGTCAGGGGCCCAAAACTTCAACTGCCTCACAGCATACATAAGGGAGATTACCCATAGACCCCTGGCTGTCTTCAAGATCCCTGGTTATCTTCAAGACTCCTGGCTGTCTTCAAGACCTCTCTCTGTCTCAAAAACCCATAGCTGTCTAGAAGACACCTCTCTGTCTTCAAGATCACTGGCTGTCTTCAAGATTCTAATTGTCTTCAAGACTCTAATTGTCTTTACGACCTATGTCAAGGCCCTTAGCTGTCTTCAAGATCCCTGGTTATCTTCATGACCCTTATCTATCTTCAAGACCCCTTGCTGTTTTCAAGACTCCTTGCTGTCTTCAAACCCCCAGGCTGTCTTCGAAACACAGGCTTTCTTTACGACCCCTAGCTGTCTTCAAGAAACCCTGTCTTCAGGACACCTTGGTGTCTTCAAAACTCCTGGCTTTCTTCAAGATCCCTAACTATCTTCAGGACCCTATCTGTTTTCAAGACACTTGGCTGCCATAAAGATCCATGGTTGTCTTGAAGACCTGTAGCTGTCTTGAAGACCCTTAGCTGTCTTTAAGAGCCCTGTTGTCTTCAAGACCCCTGGGTGTCTTTGACATCTAACAAGTATTGACTCCTATTACAATGTTAACACCAACAACAATGTTAACACCTATAATGTTAAGATAAAGATAATGTAATCATATACAGCAATACACACACAACCCGCACATATAAAAAAGAGAGGAGCTTACGATGACGTTTCGGTCCGACTTGGACCATTTACAAAGTCACACTAACACAAAGGACAGTAGAAGAGGTATTTATAGGTAGGCAGACAGGGGAGAGCACAAGAAAGTGGTGGACCGAAACGTCGTCGTAAGCTCCTCTCTTTTTTATATGTGCGGTTTGTGTGTGTATTGTTCCAGTCACGGTATTGTGCCTTTTTTTGTTATATACAGCAACATTATTAACTTAACAATGATGTTAAGATAAAGATAATGTTATCATATACATTAACATTATTAACAATAACAACAACTCACCGAGGTTGTAGACGTTGCAGATGGTTGTCAGAAGTAGTGGTTGTGTCAGCATGATAGAAGTGGTGAACCAGTGCCAGGTGTGTACAGTGGTGGTGAGTGAGGGCAGCCAGCAGGTCAGGCAGGTCAGGCAGGTCATCAGGGTCACCTTTGATAGTAATGTTCACCTTGCAGGAGCTGAGGTGTGGTAGGAGAGCAACGCAGCTTCTCACACGTTCATCACTTACGACAATTGTTTCTTCATTATTGAAGAAGTGAGATATTTCTTTGACAGTTACTGGATTCATTGTGTTGTCAAGGAGGTCGAGCCACTTGTTGTTGTCTCTCATACCAGACTCTTGTAGGAGATGAACCACTTCCCGTGCAGGTGCCTCAGGTACCTGGTCTAGTACCAGGTGCAGCAACCCAGCCACATGTATCATAACATTCTGGTACTTTTTCATGTCTGCCACACCTGACCTGATGCTCCCTTCTAACACTCCCCTGATACTGACAGGTGTGCAGGGTGTAGGTGAAGCAGATGTAGGTGATGCTGGTGTAGGTGATGCTGGTGTAGGTGGTGCTGGTGTAAGTGATGCTGGTGTAGGTGGTGCTGGTGTAGGTGATGCTGGTATAGGTGAAGCAGATGTACGTGATGTTGGTGTAGGTGATGCTGGTGTAGGTGAAGCAGATGTAGGTGATACTGGTGTAGGTGGTGCTGGTGTAGGTGATGCTGGTGTAGGTGGTGCTGGTGTAGGTGATGCTGGTGTAGGTGATGCTGGTGTAGTTGATAATGGTGTAGGTGATACAGTTATCACAGATGGTTGAGAAGTCACAGGTGGTGTTGATGATGGTGATACAGTTATCACAGGTGGTTGGGAAGAGACATGTGGTGATGATGATACAGTTGTTACAGATGGTTGGGAAGACACAGGTGGTGTTGGTGATGATGATACAGTTGTCACAGATGGTTGGGAAGACACAGGTGGTGCTGGGTGATGTGTGTACAAGACTGATAGTGGTAAAGACTTCAGCTGGTGCTTGAGTGTCATCACAATATGCAGAGCACTGAAGTAGTCTTGGATTCCCTTGTGTGGTGCAGAGTAGCGCTCCTCGATGCCTTGCCAAGTCCATATTGGCTTCAAACTAAAGAAAGCAGAAAGCATCTCATGGTAAGGTATATCATGCTTGTTACAAGCAGATATTAGTTCCTCTACAGTGTCTTCTTCAAGACTCAACTGGTCACGTGAGAGACTCTCTAGTGATGTCGCGTATATTATCTTCAATATTTCTTGAACACTGTTCTGTACACTGCTTGCAGTCATCACCTTGGTCTTTGAACAGTTCGTTAATCTCTCTAGTATCCTACTTTGACACATATGATGCATTTTATGGTAGAGTTGTGTTTGTGTCATGGTTGTTATGTTTAACGCATCAGGTTCCTGGTCCAAGATGTAAACAAGAAATGTTAAATTCATTGGTAGACGTAAGTGTTTCTGAAAACCTGCAACCCTCCTCACCTTAAACACTAGATCAACAGTGTTTGTCTTACTGTTGGTCAGCTTAGTTATCTCCTGGTGAGTCCGACACACAAACTCTTTCGTATGTTCTTTCTTTATGCCTTTTAGTACAGCAAGAGTCACATTATAACCTTCAGGGATCGTCAAGCTGAACATTTCAACTGCTTCAGGTCTTGAGGTGCAGATAAAAGTTGTGTTAATAGAGTTTTGGAATTCCAGTAAAAGACTTTTGACTAATGTTCTGGAGTTGTTATTGAGTTCATCCAGACCGTCAACTACTATTATTACCTTACAAAGCTTTATTATTTTAGGAAGAATGTTTCTAAATTTTGCTGAAACATCTGGTAATAGTCGGCGTAGAAGATGGTGGTAGGAGGTGATGGTGCGGTCCCTACACTGTACCCACAGTAAGAGATCATAATTATCTAAGTCCTTGATGTTACCTTGACCACCTTGTATCCATTCCAGAGTTATTAGCTTCACTAGAGTGGTCTTGCCACTGCCTGCCACACCTTCAAGTAGTAGTATTTGTGGTCGTCCAGAGGACCCTTGTTGTTGTGTGCCAGAGCTCACACATGATGCTACACATGTTGTCTGGACCAGTGAGAGAAGGTCTCTATAATCTATATGTTCATTATTACCTCTACGTCTTCTTTGTTTAACTTCAATATCAACAAAAATTTTGTGTACTTCAAGTTGAAAGTTGTCGGTGATAAAAGACACTGGGTTAATATAAGTGATTTTTTGAAAGATCTCCTTCAGTTTATCACAACTGTCTTCAATGATAATCTGTTTTATATCATCGCTACAATACTTCAGTATGTCTTCTTCTCCGAGAATCTCATTCATGATGTAGTCCAGGTGATCATTCATCTGCTGGATCTCCTTGTTTACTTCAGCCTGGTCCCTCCCATACCTCTCTCCAGATGCCTTAAGACAACCAGTTAACAACTCCCGAAGCTTTCTCGTATTTTCATAATAATCTTCATCAGTAACTGCAAGTGGACCGTGAACAACATCGTTCCTCATGTTCTTTATGGCAGTGACGTAGTACTCCATTTCTGTACTCTCAGTGATCCATATTGGATCACTGAGAGCAGCAACATTCTCACAAGCAAGTTTGATGCTCTTACACAGAAGTGCAACATCAAACTCTCTTCCATTTGCACTTCTATTAATCAATTTCTTTTGTGTTTTATCAAACTTTCGATCTTTACTTTTGAGTTTCAAGTAGTTGGCAGATGATGTTTGTTTTAAGTTGTTTAAGTAATCATCCAGTGTTGTAGTAGCAGGTTTATCTGGTGTTCCCCAGCAGAATGTGTGATGCAACACTCCTCTACCACAATCACTCAAAGCTGCCAGCATTCTGAAGCCATTATTTTCCTCCTTAGTTATTACTGCCATGACAAAGTAGAAGCAAGATGATGTTAATAATGCTACTAACAGTGCTGTTGTTGCTCCTCAGATATTGTTGCTGACAGTGCTGTTGTTGCTCCTCATATATTGTTACTGACAGTGCTGTTGTTGCTCCTCAGATATTGTTACTGACAGTTTTGCTGTTACTCCTCAGATATTGTTACTGACAGTGTTCCTGTTGCCTCAGATATTGTTACTGATAGTGCTACTGTTGCCTCAGATATTGTTACTGACAGTGCTGTTGTTGCTCCTCAGATATTGTTACTGACAGTGCTGTTGTTGCTCCTCAGATATTGTTACTGACAGTGCTGTTGTTGTTCCTCAGATATTGCTACTGACAGTGTTGCTGTTGCCTCAGATATTGTTACTGATAGTGCTGCTGTTGATTCTCAGATATTGTTACTGACAGTTCTGTTGTTGTTCTTCAGATATTGATACTGAGAAGTGCTGTTGTTGCTCCTCAGATGTTGTTGCTGACAGTATTGCTGTTGCTTCTCAGATGTTGTTGCTGACAGTATTGCTGTTGCTTCTCAGATGTTGTTGCTGACAGTATTGCTGTTGCTTCTAAGATGTTGTTGCTGCTGACGTAGCTTCTCTTCAACACAAGACCAGGAATGCTGAAAAAAAGACATGTTTTGAAATATGTGTACTATTACAAGTGTCAGACTGTAACATGTATAATATTACAAGTGTCAGACTGTAACATGTATAATATTACAAGTGTCAGACTGTAACATGTATAATATTACAAGTGTCAGACTGTAACATGTATAATATTACAAGTGTCAGACTGTAACATGTATAATATTACATGTGTCAGACTGTAACATGTATAATATTACAAGTGTCAGACTGTAACATGTATAATATTACAAGTGTCATACTGTAACATGTATAATATTACAAGTGTCAGACTGTAACATGTATAATATTAAAAGTGTCAGACTGTAACATGTATAATATTACAAGTGTCAGACTGTAACATGTATAATATTACAAGTGTCAGACTGTAACATGTATAATATTACAAGTGTCAGACTGTAACATGTATAATATTACAAGTGTCAGACTGTAACATGTATAATATTACAAGTGTCAGACTGTAACATGTATAATATTACAAGTGTCAGACTGTAACATGTATAATATTACAAGTGTCAGACTGTAACATGTATAATATTACAAGTGTCAGACTGTAACATGTATAATATTACAAGAGTCGAGATCAATGTGTAACATGTATAATATTACAAGTGTCAGACTGTAACATGTATAATATTACACGTGTCAGACGGTAACATGTATAATATTACAAGTGTCAGACTGTAACATGTATAATATCACAAGTGTCAGACTGTAACATGTATAATATTACAAGTGTCAGACTGTAACATGTATAATATTACAAGTGTCAGACTGTAACATGTATAATATTACAAGTGTCAGACTGTAACATGTATAATATTAAAAGTGTCAGACTGTAACATGTATAATATTACAAGTGTCACACTGTAACATGTATAATATTACAAGTGTCACACTGTAACATGTATAATATTACAAGTGTCACACTGTAACATGTATAATATTACAAGTGTCAGACTGTAACATGTATAATATTACAAGTGTCAGACTGTAACATGTATAATATTACAAGTGTCAGACTGTAACATGTATAATATTACAAGTGTCAGACTGTAACATGTATAATATTACAAGTGTCAGACTGTAACATGTATAATATTACAAGAGTCAGACTGTAACATGTATAATATTACAAGTGTCAGACTGTAACATGTATAATATCACAAGTGTCAGACTGTAACATGTATAATATTACAAGTGTCAGACTGTAACATGTATAATATTACAAGTGTCAGACTGTAACATGTATAATATCACAAGTGTCAGACTGTAACATGTATAATATTACAAGTGTCAGACTGTAACATGTATAATATTACAAGTGTCAGACTGTAACATGTATAATATTACAAGTGTCAGACTGTAACATGTATAATATTACATGTGTCAGACTGTAACATGTATAATATTACAAGTGTCAGACTGTAACATGTATAATATTACAAGTGTCAGATTGTAACATGTATAATATTACAAGTGTCAGACTGTAACATGTATAATATTACAAGTGTCAGACTGTAACATGTATATTATTACAAGTGTCAGACTGTAACATGTATAATATTACAAGAGTCAGACTGTAACATGTATAATATTACAAGTGTCAGACTGTAACATGTATAATATTAGAAGAGTCAGACTGTAACATGTATAATATTACAAGAGTCAGACTGTAACATGTATAATATTACAAGAGTCAGACTGTAACATGTATAATATTACAAGAGTCAGACTGTAACATGTATAATATTACAAGAGTCAGACTGTAACATGTATAATATTACAAGTGTCAGACTGTAACATGTATAATATTACAAGTGTCAGACTGTAACATGTAAAATATTACAAGTGTCAGACTGTAACATGTATAATGTTACAAGTGTCAGACTGTAACATGTATAATATTACAAGTGTCAGGCTATAACATGTATAATATCACAAGTGTCAGACTGTAACATGTATATTACAAGTGTCAGACTGTAACATGTATAATATTACAAGTGCCAGAATGTCTACCTGGAGAGAATTCCAGGGGTCAACGCCCCCGCGGCCCGGTCTGTGACCAGCCTTCATGTTGGACCAGAGCCTGATCAACCAGGCTGTTACTGCTGGCCGCACGCAGTCCAACGTACGAACCACAGCCCGGCTGATCAGGTACCGACTTGAGGTGCCTGTCCAGTGCCTGATTGAAGACAGCCAGGGGTTTGTTGGTAATCCCCCTGATGTATGCTGGGAGGCAGTTGAACAATCTTGGGCCCCTGACACTTATTGTGTTGTCCCTCAACGTGCTAGTGGCACCCCTGCTCTTCATTGGGGGGATGTTACATCGCCTGCCGAGTCTTTTGCTTTCGTAGGGAGTGATTTTTGTGTGCAAGTTTGGTACTAAGCCCTCGAGAATTTTCCATGTGCATATAATAATGTATCTCTCCCGCCTGCGTTCTAGAGAGTACAGGTTTAGGAACTTCAAGCGTTCCCAGTAGTTGAGTTGGTTTATCGCACTTATGCGTGCGGTGAAGGTTCTCTGCACATTTTCAAGGTCAGCAATTTCACCCGCCTTGAAAGGTGCAGTTAGTGTGCATCAATATTCCAGCCTAGATAGAACAAGCGATCTGTAAAGTGTCAACATGGGCTTGGCATCCCTGGTTTTGAAGGTTTTCATTATCCATCCTGTCATTTTTCGAGCAGATGCAATTGCTACTTTGTTATGGTCCTTGAAGGTGAGATCCTCTGACATGATCACTCCCAGGTCTTTGACATTAGTTTTTCGCTCTATTGTGTGGTTGGAATTAGTTTTGTACTCCGATGAGATTTTAATTTCTTCACGTTTTCCGTATCTTAGTAATTGAAATTTCTCATCATTGAACTTCATATTGTTTTCTGCAGCCCATTTAAAGATTTGGTTTATGTCTGCTTGGAGGCTTGCAGTGTCTTCAACGGTGGACACTGTCATACAGATTCGGGTGTCATCTGCAAAGGAAGACACAGCACTGTGGTTTATATCCCTGTCAATGTCTGATATGAGGATGAGGAATAGGATGGGAGCAAGTACTGTGCCTTGTGGAACAGAGCTTTTCACAGTAGCTGCCTCAGACTTTTTTCTGTTGACTACTACTCTTTGTGTTCTACATGTTAGGAAATTATAGATCCATCTACCAACTTTTCCTGTTATTCCTTTATCACGCATTTTGTGTGCTATTACACCATGGTCACACTTGTCAAAGGCTTTTGCAAAATCTGTGTATATAACATCTGCATTCTGTTTATCTTCTAGAGCATCCAGGATCTTGTCGTAGTGGTCCAGTAGTTGGGACAGACAGGAGCGGCCTGCTCTAAACCCCTGCTGTCCTGGGTTGTGCAATTGATGGGTATCAAGATTGGTGGCGATCTTGCTTCTTAGAACCCTTTCAAAGATTTTTATGATATGGGACGTTAGCGCAATTGGTCTGTAGTTCTTTGCTATTGCTTTACTGCCCCCTTTGTGGAGCCGGGGTATGTCTGTTGTTTTTAGGAGCTGCGGGACGATCCCAGTGTCCATGCTCCCTCTCCATAGGATGTTAAAAGCATGTGATAGGGGCTTCTTGCAGTTCTTGATGAACACGGAGTTCCATGAGTCTGGGCCTGGAGCGGATTGGATGGGCATGTCATGTATTGCCTTTTCGAAGTCATTTGGCGTCGTGGTGATGTCAGAAAGGCATGCGTCTGTCAAGTTCTGTGGCACTCTCATAAAAAAATCAGACTGTAACATGTATAATATTACAAGTGCCTTAATTGTCCAGTATACTAGATACTGTGCTAGTACATAAGTAGTCCAGAATAGTAGTCACTGTGATTGCACATCAGTATTACTGTACAGTAATCACAGTGCTAGTACCTCAGTAGTACAGTATACTAGCACCTCAGAATTATTGTACAGTAGTAACTGTGCCAGTACTTCAGTAGTACTGAACAGAAGTCAATGTCCTAGTACCTCAGAAGTCCAGTCTAGTAGTCATGGCGCTAGCACCACAGTAATCCAGTATAGTAGTATAGTAGTCAAATGCCTCTATTGTCCAGTATAGTAGTTATTGTGCTATTACATCAGTAGTCCAGTATAGTAGTTGCCGTGCTAGTACTTCAGTAGTTAAGTACAATAGTCACTTCGAATGCACGTCAGTTTTTCAGTGTATTAGTAACTGTGCTAATACATCAGTAGTCATGAATAGTTGTTGATGTGCTAGTACCTCAGAAGTACTGTATAGTAGTTACTGTGCTAGTACTTCAGTAGTCCAGTAATTTAGTCACTGTGCAAGCACCTCAGTAGTCCAATATAGTAAACACTTTGCTAGTACCTCAATAATCCAGTTTATTAGTAACTGTGCTAGTATCTGAGGAGTCCAGAACAGTAGTTACTGTATTAGTACGTCAGTAATTCAGTATACTAGTCACTGTGCTAGTACCTCATTAGTCCAGAATGGAAGTTTCTTTGCTAGCTCCTCAGTAGTCCAGTATAGTAGTTCCTGTCCTAGCATGCCAGAAGTCCAGTATAGAAGTTACTGTGCTAGCACCTCAGAAGTAAAGTATAGTAGTTACTGTGCTAGCACCTCAGAAGTCGAGTATAGTAGTTACTCTACTAGTACCTCAGAAGTCCAGAATAGTAGTTACGGAGCTAGCATCACAGTAGTCAAGTGTAGTAGTCACTGCTAGTACTTCAGTAGTCCAGTACAGTACTCACTGTGCTAGTGTCTCAGTAGACCAGTACAGTAGTTACTGCGCTAGTACCTCAGTAGTCCAGTATAGTAGTCATTGTGCTAGTACCTCAGTAGTCCAGCATAGTAGTTGTTACGATTCGAACCTTCGTCTAGGGGCAGGTTAACTTCGCAACAATATCACTTTGAGTTCAACAAGCCTTTTCCGTTTTTTATTTCAACCTTAAATGCTTATCTGAGGTATATAACAAGATCACTTGAATATCTCATAGTCCGATCTTTTTCAATCACATAAAATTAGAGTATGTATAAGAGCGCTTAATTTAACACTTCCCATAAAAATATAGTATTTACAAGAGCGCTTATAGTAACACTACAATCAGTGTCAATAGACACACAAACACTTTAGAGTCTATATATATATACACCCGGTTAACACAGTTCTCTTGAGTAACGCTTAGAAGATATTATAATACGTCACTGAATTTCACAACGAATTCCTGCGATAATAATCCAATAGATTCTTAGCAAACAGTTCCTCTAAAGAGTAAGAGAGCTTAATCCAGAATATCGATAAAGAGCTGAGCCCATCTTCACCACGTCAGAGGTAAGTTAGTTTAATATAACAAAAAAGGCACAATACGTGACTGAACAAATTAAACTCCGCACATAAGAGAGAGTTTGATTGACCATTTAAAGTCACACTAACACAGTGTGTTATGTGACTTTGTAAATGGTCCATCGCAAATCGTCGTAAGCTCCTCTCTTTTATATGTGCGGGTTGTGTGTGTATAGTTTAATATCTTTATTATGCACCCCATACCCATCCTGTGGGCGGTAGTCAAAAGATTACAGAGGCAAATAATTGGTCCAGAGACTGGACTCCAAAGTTTTGATAGCTGAACAAGTTACAAAGGTAATGAACTAGACTGGTCACAATCATGACAAGTTACAAAGGTAATGAGCTCCAGGTAGAGCTGGTCACAATCATGACAGTTACAAAGGTAATGAATCATAAACATGTCCATACATGGTTACAATTATGAACAAATTACAGAGTAATGAGCAGTTCACAAACATTCTAGGGAATGCATCCATTGCCCCAACAACAGATGTTGCAAGGTGCCTGTCCCTCTTCGGCAGGACAGCCAGACAGCCATTGCAAAGAGCAACAGGTTGCGCCAGGATCTGCTGCTTGCAGGAGCACCGTCGACCCTCCTAAGAGGTCCAATAGGTCA
>WNWK01023524.1:0-30993 GCA_009830355.1 Cherax destructor
ATATATATATATATATATATCTAGGTAGTAGGTTGGTAGACAGCAACTGTCCAGGGAGGTACTACCGTCCTGCAAGTGAGTGTAAAACGAAAGCCTGCATTTGTTTACATGACGGTAGGTTTGCTGGTGTCTTTTTTCTGTCTCATAAACATGCAAGAGTTCAGGTATGTCTTGTTACTTCTACTTACACTTAAGTCACACTACACATTCATGTACAAGCATATGTACATACACACACCCCTCTGGGTTTTCTTCTATTTTCTTACTAGTTCTTGTTCTTATTTCCTCTTATCTATATAGGGAAGTGGAACAGAATTCTTCCTCCGTAAGCCATGCGTGTCGTAAGAGGCGACTAAAATGCCGGGTGCAAGGGGCTAGTAACCCCTTCTCCTGTATATATTACTAAATGTAAAAGGAGAAACTTTCGTTTTTTCTTTTGGGCCACCCTTCTTCGGTGGGAAACGGCCGACGTGTTGGAAGAAGAAGAATATATATATATATGTCGTGCCGATTAGGTAAAACTGGTCAATTAGCAAGATTTCATCTAAAATTAAGTCCTTTCTAAAATTTTCTCTTATACGTTTAAAGATATATTTTTTCATTTATGATAATGTAAGAATTTATAATTTTGTACCAAGAGAAACTTTGAAAACCTACCTAACCTTGTTACAACAAGCGCAATTTAATTTAGCCTAACATAACTAAATATATTTTAGATACGTTAACATTAATTTAATAATAAACAAACACAATTAAATATATTGTTTTCGTTATGTTCAGAATTATTTTCGCGAAATTATTGCATACACAAATTTTAACTTGTCCTATATGGCAAGGTGAGCGTTGCTATTTAAGCCAAAATCGCAAGTTTTACCTAATCGGCACGACATATATATATATATATGTCGTGCCGATAAATGAAAAAAATATATCTTTAAACGTATAAGAGAAAATTTTAGAAAGGACTTAATTTTAGATGAGCTCTTGCTAATTGACCAGTTTTACCTAATCGGCACGACATATATATATATTCTTCTTCTTCCAACACGTCGGCCGTTTCCCACCGAAGCAGGGTGGCCCAAAAGAAAAAACGAAAGTTTCTCCTTTTACATTTAGTAATATATACAGGAGAAGGGGTTACTAGCCCCTTGCACCCGGCATTTTAGTCGCCTCTTACGACACGCATAGCTTACGGAGGAAGAATTCTGCATGACATATATATATATGTCGTGCCGATTAGGTAAAACTTGCGATTTTGGCTTAAATAGCAACGCTCACCTTGCCATATAAGACAAGTGAAAATTTGTGTATGCAATAATTTCGGCAAAATCATTCTGAACATAACTAAAAAAATATATTTCATTGTGTTTGTTTATTATTAAATTAATGTTAACGTATCTAAAATATATTTAGTTGGGTTAAGCTAAATTAAATTGCGCTTGTTGTAATAAGGTTAGGTAGGTTTTCAAAGTTTATCTTGGTACAAAATTATAAATTCTTACATTAACATAAATGAAAAAAAATTATCTTTAAACGTATAAGAGAAAATTTTAGAAAGGATTTAATTTTAGATGAGTTCTTGCTAATTGACCAGTTTTACCTAATCGGCACGACATATATATATATATATATATATATATATATATATATATATATATATATATAGTCGTGCATTAGGTAAAAACTGTCAATTAGCAGAACTCATCTAAAATTAAGTCTGTCTAAAATTTTTCATACGTTTAAAGATATACTTTTCATTTATGTTAATGTAAAATTTATAATCTTACAAGAAAACTTTGAAAACCTACTAACCTTTAACAAGCGCATTTAATTGCTACAACAAATATTTTAGATACGTTAACATTAATTTAATAATAAACAAACACAATGAAATATATTTTTCGTTATGTTCAGAATGATTTTGGCGAAATTATTGCATACACAAATTTTCACTTGTCTTATATGGCATGGTGAGCGTTGTATTTAGCAAAATAGCAAGTTTTACTAATCGACGACATATATATATATATATATATATATATATATATATATATATATATATATATATATATATATATATATATATATATGTCGTGCCGATTAGGTAAAACTTCGATTTTGGCTTAAATAGCAACGCTCTTCTTGCCATATAAGACAAGCGAAAATTTGTGTATGCAATAATTTCGCCAAAATCTTTCTGAACATAACGAAAAAATATATCTTATTGTGTTTGTTTATTATTAAATTAATGTTAACGTATCTAAAACATATTTAGTTGGGTTAGGCTAAATTAAATTGCGCTTGTTGTAATAAGGTTAGGTAGGTTTTCAAAGTTTCTCTTGGTACAAAATTATAAATTCTTACATTAACATAAATGAAAAAATATATCTTTAAACGTATAAGAAAATTTTAGAAAGGACTTAATTTAGATGAGTTCTTGCTAATTAAGTTTTACTAATCGACGACTATATATATATATATATATATATATATATATATATATATATATATATATATATATATATATATATATATATATATATATATAGTCGTGCCGATTAGGTAAACTTCGATTTTGGCTTAAATAGCAACGCTCTTCTTGCCATATAGACAAGCGAAATTTGTGTACATAATTTGCAAAATCATTCTGAACCTAACGAACAAAATATATTTCATTGTGTTTGTTTATTATTAAATTAATGTTAACGTATCTAAAATATATTTAGTTGGGTTAGGCTAAATTAAATTGCACTTGTTGTAATAAGGTTAGTAGGTTTTCAAAGTTTCTCTTGGTACAAAATTAGAAATTCTTACATTAACATAAATGAAAAATATATCTTTAAACGTATAAGAAAATTTTAGAAAGGACTTAATTTTAGATGAGTTCTTGCTAATTGACCAGTTTTATCTAATCGGCACGACATATATATATATATATATATATATATATATATATATATATATATATATATATATATATATATATATATATGTACTTGTTTCCTCTTGACCTATTTGCATGGGAAAAAAATTGATGAAATTGTTTAAACTCCGTGAATATTTCATTCCAGGCTTGAGTCATTTCTAGAGGCAAGTTTTCATCCCAGCCTATTTGCAGCTTCCATGCATCTTGCACAAGCATTTTACCTTTTATGGTAATTGTTAAGACGAGTCCTAAAGGATCAAAACATTGTGATACCTCTACCAGTAAACTACGTTTGGTGAGTCTACTGCATTTTTAATTGTTTATTTCTTCGAGGCCTAAAGTGTCTTCCTGTATGTTACAATTAAGTCCAAACGTGTTGTTGCAATCACGAATTTCAACTTTTGGGAAATTTTCTCTGATAACTTCCCTTACTTGAGTTGAATTAGTATTCCACATCCTTAGAGACATTTTTGCATCTATCAATTCCTTGTTAGCTTCTCTGTATAAGGATTTCAAATTCTCCTCTTTATTCACAGTACCTTGAAGGTTGTCCATATAAACCTTTTATTTAAGGTGTCTATCAAGGGACATTCAGATTTCTTCAGATGTGTATTTTAAGAGTAGCTTCTAGCAAGAATGGAGAGGATGTTTTCATCAAACAAATCTGACTTGAAACGATATGTTTTCACAGGATTTTCAGGCCACACGAATCGAGTATAATCATTCGCCACCCAGCTCTGATTGTGTGAGGGTGTGCGGTGCGCTGGCCTGACCTCTGGTGGATCTTGACAGCACTTTGGTTTTCACCAACATGGCGGCAGCTGGGAGGAGACGGTTGAACACAGTTTGTGTGGACCTGGTTACAGGAGTTATCATCCCTGCCACGGCCGGAACAGTATTGCCCACGATCCTACGAGATATTTATGGACTTGATACAACGGATTTGTATGGAGTGGCCCTGAATGGGACGAATAGAGTGTTTGTGAAACTTCAAACGGCGGAGGTGTATGAACGGCTGGTGGATAAGCATCAAGATAGTGTGTACACCGTGCACACAGGACTACAGGTACGCTTAAAGGACGTCTCGAGGACATACACTTGGGTTCGATTGAGGAATGTCCCGTTTGAGGACGATGCGGTGGACATCAGTGCAGTTTTTGGGGCATACGGCGTTATCCATGCTGCTACTCCTGGCAAGTGGAGTGAAGGACCGCTGATGGGGATCTTTGAGGGGTCTTTCGCATTGAAGATGACCTTGCGACATCCCATACCGTCGTATGTCGTATTGCCGGATTTTAGGACGCAGGTATACGTCACCTACATGGGGCAACGCAGGACTTGTCGTCTGTGCGGGGCATATGAGCATGTGGCGGCCGACTGCTTGAAGAGGTCGGGCCCAAGAATGAACGGGGGACATCGTGGAACGAACGTTACAGTGCAGAGAAATGTGCAGAGGGAAGAGGAACAGTCAGAGAAACAACCAAAGTTGTGGAGCGAGATAGTCGACGGTGCAGAGGTGGTGTGTCAGACGATATCACAGGAAACGGCGCCATCAGTGGTTGAAGGTGGCAACCAGGAGAGTGCTGTGGAGGAAGTGGCTTTGGAGCAGGTATTATGGGACATTCTGGACGAACCTCTACCGGTGTTAAGTGTAGAAGCCACTGGGGGTATGGAAGATACAATGGATATAATGAAGGGCATAGTGAATGCCAGTATCAATGACCAAACATTAGTGTTGGAGACAGTGCAGGCAGAGGTACATCAGATTGATAGTGCAAGTGGTGTGGAAGTTGTGCAGGGGACCCGCAAGAGGTCTGGCACACTGTCTGATTGTGATGACGTGTTGACCCGGCCCAGAGGATTTGCAAGAAACCTCTGGTGGAAGTTGCTAAGAAAGACTTGGGATTGGTGCAAGATCAGGGAATTAATAAGGGTGGGAAGAAGGTGGGTAAATTGCAGAGTAAAGGGAAATCTGGGTCGCAACTTCCACCGAGGCCGAAGGGCAAACCTTTGTCTTTAATTTCAAGTGTTTAACGTTAAATGTAAATGGGTTGAGAGCAGATATTAAAAGAGCTTGGGTGGAGTGTACGTTGAGACGGTATGGTGTGACTGTGGGGTTTTGCAGGAGCATAATTATAGGTGTGGTAGAGATTTGGTATTGATGGTTATAGGGTATTTGCCAGTTCATCAAGTAGATTAAAGGGTGGGGTGGCGGTAGTGGTAGCAGTGTCAAGCCCATTCAAGCCTTTGCGATGGGAGGAAGTGGGGGCAGACTAGTGAGGGTGGAGGGCGAATGGGGGTGAAGGTATGGTTTTGGGAGTGTATATGCCGGCAGAGTCTTCCAGACAGGTGAAGGTGGATTTTGTTAGGAGTATATGATTTATGCATGTAGGGATTTGCCTAGTGTAACCATAGTTGGGGAGATTTTAATTGTGTCATCAGGGAAAGGGATGTAGAGCCACGGGGAGGGGGTGTGTTTTGCAGGCTCTGAGGGACTTACTTAGGTGTGTAGGTTTGAAGGATGTTATTGGGTAGGTGGGGCGGAGAGCATACATTTGTTAGAAGAGGGTATGGGGCAGGCTAGATAGAATTTATGTAACGGGGAGTGTGGTGGTGGGTGCAGTTAAATATTTAGATGTGGGTTTTACAGATCATCGGGAGTGTTGGTGGAGGTGGAATGGTCGGGTGTGGTACGGTGGGGTAAGGGGTATTGGAAATTAAACGTTCAGCTTTTGAGTGGTGAGGGTAGACGTGTGAATTTAGTGATTGGTGGGGAGGGTTGTGGGAGGAGGATGCAGGGGGATCTGGTGGATTGGTGGGTGGAGGTGGGTAAGAGGGGCATTAAAGCATATTATCAGAGATTGGGCAAAGAAGAGGCAGGATGGCGTTATGGCATGCAAACTACTTGGAGGGAAATTGATGGACTGTTACTTAAGAGGAGGTCACAGACAAACTGAGGAAATACGGACATTGAAGGAAAGGTTGTGGTTGCTGCAGAATGAGAGTTTTGGGGCATGCAGGATGAAAGCAGGCTTGGATGACGTGTTTGGGGATAAACCCTCCAAATATGTATTGAGTAAGTAGTAGGAAGCGAAAGGATAGGATGACAGTGGAGTGCTTGGAGGTGGATGAAGAATTGAGAATTATGATGAAGGAATGCGGATTTGTACCACAGAAGTATGAAGCAGTGTATGTGGATAAGTGGTTTGCCAAGCATATGTTCGCAAAGGGATGAGTGTGATGAACAAGGATTTAATATTAGGGGAATCGTGGAGAGGTTGGGACGAAGTGAGCGGAAGGAGTTGGAGGGGATGATCAGTGAAGGGGAGGTGTGGGAGGCAGTGAATGGGTTAAGTAGAGGAAAGGCCCTGGAATAGATGGTATAGCGAATGAGTTTTATAAGGAAAATTGGAACATCATGAGGGACTGTTTGGTTGGTGTGATGAATGGGATGAAAGAAGACGGGGTGATGGTAGGGATATGGGATTGGGAGTGGTGGTTCTAGTACGGAAGGGAAGGTAGGGATACTTTGAGGAATTACAGACCTTTGGTACTAATGAATTCTGATTATAAAATATTTGCAAAGATTCTAGGTAACAGATTAAAAGGGTGTTGGGGAGGGTGATTGAGGTGGACAGGGGGATTCCAGGTAGGGAGTGGTGGCGGGTCATGAATACATTAAGGATTTCATTGAAAGTGTGGAAGGGAGGGTACTAGCATTAGATTGGCAGGGCGTATGATAGTGTAGAGAGCGGAGCATGTACAAAATCATGAGCGACAGGTTCGAGTGGAAATAATGAGTTGGATCAGAGCTTTATTGAAGGGCATGTGTTAGGAGTACAAGTCAACGGTAGATTTGGGGTGGTACAGATGGAACGGGGTTTGCGGCAGGGATGTCCTCTGTGCAAATTCTGTTGCATGTTTCAGATCCGTTTTACAGATTGGTGGGGAGGGGTGGTGGTGGGAGGGGTGGTGGTGGTGAGGGGATCATGAATATTGTAGGGTAGTGGACGACACTACGGTGCTGGTATGGCAGGAGAAGGACTGGGGCATGTAGGGAACAGTATAGGCACATTTTGTAAGGCAACTGGAATGAAGGTGAATGGGGCAAAATCTCTGCTGTTGGAGGTGGGTAATTGGGTGGAAGGGGGTTGGGTAGAAGACATGGTTGGAATGTGACTGACAAGTGAAAATATGTGGAATAGTGTTCACGGGAATCGGGACGTGAGAGAGGTAAATTCGGAATGTAGTCAACGGGAAATGGAGCGTATAAATGGTTGGCGTGCGGGTGAGCTCACGTTGAGGCAGAGGGTCATTGCGGTAAACACAATGATTTACAGTAGGATTTGGTTTGTAGCTAATATTTATCATTTATTGAGGTGGGATGTGGAAGGGCTGGAGCGTAAAGTATTTAAGTTCATCTGGGCTAATGGTAGACATTGATACTGGAAGGATATAGTTAGGAAGGAAATATTATTGGGGGGTTGGGTCTGATTTGGCTGGAGAAGAGGTTGATGTGCATGTATGTGAAACGTTGTGTGATGAGGAGGGGATGGAGGGACCGGGGTGGAGGGAGTGTTGAGAGATTTGGGTGAATGGTGGGAGGAGGGATCTGGTACAGTGCAGGGATTGGCTGGCAATATGATGGTCATAAAGGAACCGCAAAATTTAAAAGTAGCGTGCTTATGAGGTTAGGAGGTGGTGGGTGTGCTGGAGGGAGGCTATATATCCAGTTTATGACTGGAAAGGAATTTGGGGGTTTCTTGAATTACGTTTATCGGGGAAGGGATCGTGAGCTGATGTATAGGATTCTACATGGAGGGTTGCCAAGGGAGATTTTATTTCGAATGGGGTGTGTGAAAGATGGGGGTTGTGAGAGGATGGAAGCCGGAGACCGTCTTGCATGCCATATATTTTGTGAAGCATTGGAAGGGGTAAGGTGGTGGATGGGATGGGTTTTGAGGAAATTGGGGAGAGGGAGTACCTTTGTTAAGGGCAATTTTCTTGGATTTGGGGGTGTCATAGGGACAAAAGGGTTTAATGTACTGCATGGTGGATTTTGTTTGTGTGTCATGGAAATTGAGAGAGTGGGCATTCGGGAAAGAATAAAGGCAGTGGCGGCTCATATATATCGAACCAAGTGTCGGAATCGTTTGCTATATGGGAAGGGTTGGGATTCTGTATTTTTGGAGGATAATAGATCATTAAGCGTCAAGGGCTATTGAGAGGTTTGGAGGGGTTTGAGTGGGCTTGACCTGTAGGGTTGGGGTCTAGGGGAAGGGGATGTGTTGTGTTTTAGGAGATAGGGACGTGTGATTGGAGAAAGGGGAGGAAGATGGGGGGTATTATTTTCTTTAGGCGACGGTTGACATTCTATGCTGTGACAAGTGACGTTAGGGTTTTGGTAGTGGATGAGATGTATGAAGGGTGGAATGGATGTTGGTGAAGTTGGTAAGTTGGGGAAGTCAGGGTTGTACATGGGTTTGGCTGGTCCTCTGAAGCCGGGGAGGGAGGGGAGTGTGTTTGGGTTGTAACTGGTGTGAATGTGTTGGGGGTTGGTTTGTACTTACCAGTAGATGGTAAGGGTAACTGAAACATGTTGTGGTTACCGTGAATTTCGAGTTGTAATTTACTTTTGAATATACTCTGTGCAGGTTGATGGTATTCTGATAGGACATCAGGTATGCACCACACTTGTTGTAGTCATGAATTTACACATGTATAAGTGTAGTTTGTATTAATACAACTTATAGAGTTAAAAGTAATAGATGCTAATTGTGTTTGTATTCATTTTTACATAATTGTGTGTATAGAGGTTTGTTGTGGCTATGAAAGCAAAAATTTGTGGTTAGGTGTGAAGTTATTAAGATACTTTTGTTAAATGTAACCTAATGCACATATAGCTTACAGTTTATAAGGTTAATGCAAATTGTTAGGTGGAGAGGGGGGGTCTCTTATTGGGATTTGTGGCATAGGTAAGATGCATGTCCTTAATGCTTTGTAAGGACGATTCATATCTGTTTATGGTAAAAATATTATAGGAATTATATCGGTGTCGGGTCTCGGCACTGGGTGTACCTTTTGTTGTATGTTAATTTTATCACCTTGCACGCAGTTTGTATTGAGCTGTTGTTTGTGACATAGCATTCATTTCCATTGATGTTGGAAAGGTTACTCACTGTTAATGTTCTTTGCGTTTATACACATTTGATTGTTTTGAGTTTGTATATGTATTACATGTCCCGAAAAACTAATAAAATGTAAAAAAAAAAAAAATATCTTTTTATTTATTGTAAGCCTACTCTTAATACCGCTGTGGAAATAACAGCCCTGAAGGCATATGGATTTTTGCGAAATTTCATAAGAATGTCTCCAAACTTCTCAGTTAGTGAGGGTCATGTCATCAGACACTCATTTAGATTTGCTACATCGTTATTAGCTCGTGTGCTGCAATTCTATACAACACGTAGTGGAGTGGATTCAGAATTCTTTCTGACTCCATGGTGCGGGAGTTAATGATTTATCTTCAACTTGTCTTCGACTACTTCCTTTACGAAGTTAATTTCCAACTGTTCTGGTATGATATTATCATATACAGTCAGCAGCTCTGGATTCTTCCTGAGCTCATGTATTTGTGCTTTCATTTGTCCGAAAGCCATGCGATAATTGCTAGGCAGATGTGGTGGATTTAATTTCCATGGTAACCTAACTCAATACTGTCCATCTTCATATTTGACAGTGTCCAAATATTGGTTATAAGTCTAAGACTCCTGTGGGCTTGGTTTATTTACATCTATACCTATCGCATTTAAATCCCACAACTTAGCAACTGGTTCATTCATTTCTTCCAGTAATGATCAGCAGTTATTCTTGTAACTAGTACATTTTCCACTGAATCAATATAAGCTTCTGTCCCAATTTGAGAGGGAATTGGACCACATATCATGTGGCTTCTCCAGCTGTTTTCAGCAAGTGAACATCATGTTTACTTACTATATTTTGCACAAAACAGTGATAGTAATCACTTCCAATGATTAAATCAATTGGACTAATTGTGTCCGTCTGTATGTCAGGACAGGCTAACTTGACCTTGGCTGTCTTCAGTGCTGCAACTGTTTATTTTAGTCCCCTGATTTCTACAGACTTAGGCAAATCATATACTACTACAGCTTCCACTGTCTTTCCTGTTTCCTAGACCAACAGTGAATTTGGTTAGGTCATATGTCTGTTTACTAGAACTTTGGAGAAAAAGAATTACATGTAACTGTACTTTGTAATGGGGGTGTTTATTGAGTTTCTGTAACACTGTTCTTCTTATGAAGGACCATTGTGAGCTTTGATCAAATAGTGTTAGCACGTTTGTTTTGTGTAATTTGTTAGATAACTCAATTCAAGCAATTGGGAGAGCAGTCAATTTAGACTTATCCCTAACGTTAAGTGCTGTTGTTTGGTGATTTTCTGTTTCTGTGAAAGTCAGCTGTTGATCAGCACAAGTGCTAGGGCATAAAGCTGTATGGCGCATACCCTTGCATTTAAAACACTTCTTCATTGAGCATTTACTTCCCTTGTAGTCACCTAAACACTTGGTGCACCTATTCAGCTTTTGAGCACGTTGGTTTCGTGCCTCCATTGTTGTGTATTGAATGCAATACTGTGCACAATGTGAACCATCACAAAGTACACATTTTGGAGTACATTTAGGTGTGACAGTCTTGTCACTATCAGTTGCATTTACAGTTTGATAAATGCCTTCATGGGATTTCCCATTCGGTGATTTAGTGGGAGTAGCTATACTCTTTTTATGCCGAGTTGAAGGTTTGGTGTCCACACTAGTATTTGTGGGTTTAACAGTTTAACGTCAAAATCAATGTTTGTATTTTGAGTCAGCCCTTCACAGACAGTAATCAAATTCTCAATCTGCATTCTTTTGTTTTCAAAGATTGAAACTGTGTTAGTAAGGAAGCCATCTTGTACAACACTAGAAATACTAAAATAAATTCCAACAGAATACACTAACTAGTGTTTAAAACTTCAAAGCAGTGAACAGCTGTGTGTTTGTTGTGATTTTTCAGCACGTCTCACTGACCCATTAATCGCAGGACAGCACTGTCAGTGACCTTGAAGGGTACATATGGCAGGACCTTGATCCAAGCTCTTGATATCCTGGTGCTTAAAGGACACTCGAGTGATGCTGCCTCAGCTTGGAATACTGCTAAGTTGCCTCTTTGTAAGACACTATACACATCATACACATAAATTATATACATTAAACATTTCACTTACAATGAATATGAAAGTTTAAACTTAATATAAAACTTCCTTTAAATTATAAGAGGCAATCATTAGATACAATCACTGATGGTGCACCGTGGGCGGCGTTTGGGTGAGTTGCTGCGTAGTGAGACTGGACAAGCAGCATGTGTGAGTGCGCTGGGTCATATGTCCAGTGCGGGTGACCAACAGTGAGCCGCTGGGTGAGTTCTGGGTGCCTTGTTTTCTATGTATGGGTGCCTAAGGGGCAGTGATGCTTCGATTTCTATGAGGGAGCTGTAAGAAGTAGCTGGCCTTGACTCACGTTCTCTCAATGAGTTCTTGCAGTAACACAAATATTTAGTAAAGACTCCAGTCTATAACAGTTTTTCGATGGACCATAAGTTCTTTATTACTTGTAAACTAACGTACAAAGCAAACAAGTCACTTTGACATTTTGGGTTCTCCTAGGTTCTCTACACATATGCTGCTATGAATGATAACACTATGTAACAAGATTTCACTTTTGTCGTGTTCCTGGGAAATAAACATCATTTCCCAATTCTTTATAACTAAACAAAATTTAAAAAGCAATTTTGATCCCAGTGGCCACTCTCCGGTTCGTAGAAGATCAATTTGTAGAGAAACTCGTTAGATAAGTACACTTTCCTGCATGAAAATAAATATAAGACAAGAGTTATTTACCTTTTAACAGCACGATTTTAAGAATCCGTTCCCTGGAAATCCCTTCAGGATGTTTCAGGGTCCACAGAGGCTGTTGATTAACAAGTGAGTTAGTTATACACTTTGCCCCACAGGAGCGTATATCCAGCATTTCACTATTATCTGAAATGCGTAGTGGTACTCACTGGGTTTCTGTGGATGGTTTTCCTATCACGGTCTCTAAGGGATGGGGGGATGCAATATTCTATCTACATATACCTGAACACTGCAGTGTCCGAGGCAAATGGAAGCGGAATAAAACCTCTCTGATTCTTTGCTAGTCTGTGCAACCAGAATTAACACAAGAGGGTAGGTTTCTTGTTATTTAGCTGTAACTAGAAGTCATAATGCTCCCGACTTGTAGACCAAATAGGGCGCAGGTTTTCTCTTAATTTTCCTCCATGGGGAAAAGAGTAATTACTCTCGTTTAACCCTCATTCTGTAGTTGATCTTTAAAGTTGTTATGCGAGAAAGGAAGAGTCCACTAGCCCCTTCCGGAAGGGCTAAGTCCCTCAGGGAGCTGAAGGGGGCTGAGAGATATCCCCCTGTTTACTGGAGATTTTTCTCCACATTTACAATGAAAAAATTAATAATAAACACACATAATGAAATGTATTTTTTTCGTTAGGTTCAGAATTATTTTTGCGAAATTATTGCATACACAAAATTTCGGTTGCCTTATTCGGCAAGAAGAGCGTTGCTATTAAGACAAAAACCGCAATTTTTACCTATTCGGAACGACAAAGTATACAATGTATATCTATAGTAATGTATTTTTAGTCTGTATGGTCTCTAACAGAGCAGTCTCCATTTTTTTTCGTAAGTGGTCTCCACTAGTTTTTTCTTCAGTAGTGTCCTCCAGCAGAGCATATTGCTAAGCTAGAATTTTTTTCAAAGTCTTAATTCCAATTCCTCTTAATAAGATTTTTTCCCCTGAATTTTTTGTCAAGGTGAAATTAGATTTCTTTTTATCATAATTGAGTGTAAATAATAATGTCAATTAAATATTGTTAGTGTTGTCCTTAGATTTTCATGCTCTTGACATACGATTTCTTTGTGAATATTTCTAATCTGAGCCTAATTTTGTTGTAAATATGGTATTAGGGATATATTTCAAGATCTGACCACTGATCTTAGGGTGTAGCTCCTGGTTCCCATTTTAGAGGGTATGCAAGTAATCTTAATTAAGATGTATGATGGTAAACATGTTCAAACACAGATAAGATTTATTTTGGTAAACAGTTGTTTTATGGATACGTTTAAACAAAGGTATAAACATTACATGTTAAGACACAAATTTTTAAAACAAATCCCTTCACAGATCTCAATATCACTTAGAAAGGAAGATTATATGATGATTCACGAGGTATATACATTACACCATACGGATTTTTACATGGTATTTTATGAATTATAAACGCGCATAAAATACAATTCTATACAACTTTAAATGTCTCAATCTTATTTTATCATCAAATGCAGATCAAGACTGCAACTCACTCCATTTCCTCGGATCAGCCTTCAATATCACATAACACCATAACCAACCTATCTTTAAATTTCACCCTCTATCTCACTCACCCTTACTCTTTTCTCTTACCCTCTACACCCTCCCTCACACCCACCCACTCCACTGCATTCACCCTGCAACAACACATCGGATTACCTGTCATAAAGAATGACGCAATACCTGGACGGGACTCCCACTCTCACCTCATGCTCAAGGAGGTCGAATACTCCCTCACCTCCCCCTTGTTCCTACATCCATACCCTCCTCCCCACACACTCCCACACTGTCACGCAGCCAAAATCTCTTATCTGTGATGATGGAGGTGAAAGTGTGGAGGAGATATCGAGATGGTGGTGTAGAGGATGAGGGGAGAGGTGGAGGTGATGGTGGTGAGGATGAGGAGACAGGTGGAGGTGATGGTGGTGATGAAAGGTGTTGGTGGTGGGGAAGATACTGACTTTTTATTTTACTCGAAATAGTATGTATAATAAAATATAATTTCTGATATTGGTGGTGATGTTTTACTCGAAATAATGTATATAATAAAATACAATGTCTGGTTGGTTGTGATTGATAATGGAGGTTGCCATTGACACCGAAGGTCGACAAATACAAGTATCTCTCTCTCTCTCTCTCTCTCTCTCTCTCTCTCTCTCTCTCTCTCTCTCTCTCTCTCTCTCTCTCTCTCTCTCTCTCTCTCTCTCTCTCCCACAATAAAAACTGGAATATATCTGTCACATAGCTTCAGTTTATATTTTTATGTATTTTGTTTAAGCCACATCACTCAAGGGCAGAGTCTAATAGTTTTCACTTGAAGCAACCATCCACCCTCGTTCTGTTATAACATATGACATACACACACACACACACACACACTGCACTGGACTGCAGGAAGGCCTTCGACACAGTTCCTCACATGAGATTAGTAAAGAAGTTGGAAGAACAAGCAGGTATAACAGGAAGGGCACTGGAATGGATCAGGGAATACCTCAAAGGGAGGCAACAACGGGGCATGGTGCGTGGTGAGGTATCACAGTGGGCGCCTGTGACGAGCGGTGTACCGCAGGGGTCAGTCCTAGGACCAGTGTTATTCCTGGTATATGTAAATGACATGAAGGACGGGATAGACTCAGAAGTGTCTCTATTCGCGGATGATGTGAAAATAATGAGGAGAATCACATCGGAAGAGGACCAGGCAGGGCTGCAAACAGACCTGGACAAGCTCGACATCTGGTCTAGCAATTGGCTTCTCGAATTCAATTCCTCCAAATGCAAAGTCATGAGAATCGGAGAAGGGCAAAGAAGACCGCTGACAGAGTACAAGCTAGGCGGACAAAGGCTACAAACCTCGGCAAAGGAGAAAGACCTTGGAGTGAGTATAACGCCAAGCACGTCTCCGGAGGCACACATCAACCAGATAACTGCGGCAGCATATGGGCGACTGGCAAACCAAAGATTAGCGTTCCGTTACCTTAACAAGGAATCGTTCAAAACACTGTATACCGGTTACGTCAGGCCCATACTAGAATATGCAGCACCAGTCTGGAACCCACACCTGGTCAAGCACGTAAAGAAACTAGAGAAAGTGCAAAGGTTTGCGACAAGGTTAGTTCCACAACTCAGGGGTCTGTCTTATGAAGAAAGGTTGAGGGAAATAGGACTAACAACACTGGAGGAAAGAAGGGTCAGAGGAGACATGATAACGACATACAAAATACTGCGGAGAATTGACAAGGTAGACAGTGACAGGATGTTCCAGAGAGGGAACACAGAAACAAGGGGACACAACTGGAAGCTGAAGACTCAGATGAGTCAAAGGGATGTTAGGAAGCATTTCTTCAGCCACAGAATAGTCAGGAAGTGGAATAGTCTAGAGAAAGATATAGTGGAGGCAGGAACCATACATAGTTTTAGGACAAGGTATGATAAAGCTCATGGAGCAGGGAGAGCGGAGACCGAGTAGCAGACAACGAAGAGGCGGGGCCAGGAGCTGAGTCTCGACCCTGCAACCACAATTAGGTGAGTACAATTAGGTGAGTACACACACATGGTACGTGACGAGGTGTCAGAGTGGGCACCTGTGACGAGTGGGGTTCCACAAGGGTCAGTTCTAGGACCTGTACTGTTTTTGGTATATGTGAATGACATAACAGAAGGGATAGACTCAGAAGTGTCCCTGTTTGCAGATGATGTGAAGTTAATGAGAAGAATTAAATCAGTCGAGGATCAGGCAGGACTAAAAAGAGACCTGGACAGGCTACAAGCCTGGTCCAGTATCTGGCTCCTTGAATTTAACCCTGCCAAATGTAAAGTCATGAAGATCGGGGAAGGGCAAAGAAGACCGCAGACAGAGTATAGTCTAGGTGGCCAAAGACTGCAAACCTCACTCAAGGAAAAAGATCTTGGGGTGAGTATAATACCGAGCACATCTCCTGAGGCACACATCAATCAGATAACTGCTGCAGCATACGGGCGGCTGGCAAAGGTTTGCAACAAGACTAGTCCCAGAGCTAAGGGGATTGTCCTACGAAGAAAGGTTAAGGGAAATCGGCCTGACGACACTAGAGGACAGGAAGGTTAGGGGAGACATGATAACGACATATAAAATACTGCGAGGAATAAATAAGGTGGACAGAGACAAGATGTTCCAGAGAGGGGACACAGAAACAAGGGGTCACAATTGGAAGTTGAAGACTCCTATGAGTCAAAGGGATGTTAGGAAGTATTTATTTAGTCATATAGTTGTCAGGAAGTGGAATAGCCTAGAAAGCGACATAGTGGAGGCAGGAACCATACATAGTTTTAGGACGAGGTTTGATAAAGCTCATGGAGCAGGGAGAGAGAGGACCTAGTAGCAATCAGTGAAGAGGCGGGGCCAGGAGCTATGAATTGACCCCTGCAACCACAAATAGGTGAGTACAAATAGGTGAGTACACATACACACACACACACATACACACCCAAAGGTGCAGGGAGGTGAAGGCTCAGAGTGTCAGAGAATGGAAAAGGTACAGAAGGCATAGAACCCAAGTAAACAAAGAGATCAGTCGAAGAGCTAGAAACGAGTATGCACAGGTACGGAGGGAGGCCCAGAAACAGTACGAAAATGACATAGCATTGAAAGTCAAATCTGACCCAAAACTGATGTATAGTCACATCAGAAGGAAGCAACAGTCAAGGACCTGGTGATAAGACTGAGGAGAGAGGATGGGGAACTCACAAGTAGTGATCAAGAGGTATGTGAGGAGCTCAATTCGAGGTTTAAGGAAGTATTCACAGTGGAGGCAGGAAGGCAGCTGGGTAGACAGGACGGGGTGCGTCACCACCAAGGGATGTATCAAGTGCTGGAGGGCATACACACAACTGAGGGGGAGGTGAAGCAGTTACTCAGTGACCTTAATACCTCAAAGGCGATGGGTTCGGGCAATATCTCCCCTTGGGTCCTTCGGGAAGGAGCTGAGGTTCTGAGTGAGCCACTTACCATAATATTCAACACATCCCTTGAAACTGGGCAGCTACCTGAGAAATGGAAAAAGGCCAACATAGTCCCCATCTTTAAAAAAGGAGACAGAAAAGATGCACTAAACTATAGACCAGTGTCACTTACGTGTATAGTGTGCAAAGTCTTAGAGAAAATCATCAGGAAAAGAATGGTGGAGCATCTGGAGCAGAACAGGATAATCAACGCCAGACAGCACAGATTCAGGGAAGGCAAATCTTGTGTAACAAACCTCCTGGAGTTCTATGATAAAGTAACATACGTAAGGCAAGAGAGAGAAGGGTGGGTTGACTGCATTTTCCTGGACTGCAGGAAGGCCTTCGACACAGTTCCTCATATGAGATTAGTAAAGAAGTTGGAAGACCAAGAGTGTATAACAGGAAGGGCACTGGAATGGATCAGGGAATACCTCACATGGAGGCAACAACGGGTCATGGTGCATGATGAGGTATCACAGTGGGCGCCGGTGACGAGCGGTGTACCGCAGGGGGTCAGTCCTAGGACCAGTGCTATTCTTGGTATATGTGAATGACATGACGGACGGGAAAGACTCAGAAGTGTCTCTGTTCGCAGGGAAACCTCCTTCGAGTCCTATCAGAAATGCCACTATTTTGATGTATCCAATAACCTCCCAGCCATACTTATCATAGTTCAAAGCTTCCAGTAGAAGTTTGACTCTGTTGTAGTCCTTAAGATGCACTGAATGAGCCAATACAAGAAATGGATACTTGTTCCCATTGTGCAGAAGCTGTCAATGAAGAGTCTCCACTCATCTGGATTGCAGTCAATTTCAATTGCATTAAACAGGCCTGATACATCATTACAGTAGCACAACCTGTCTTCATTAGTGAAGAAGCTTGAGAAATGTTGGTGACGTTTTCTTTGGCTTGTCACTTGCACACTTTCATCCACCAAGTCCCATTTATTTAGCCTTGAAATCAAAAGCTCAGCATTTGACTTTGTCAAACCAAGATCTCTGATAAGGTCATTGAGGTTAGTTTGGTTTGGGTAGTAAGGATTCCTCCCAACAGCTGCATCTGTGAGATCATAGTCTTGTTCACTGTGCTCTGTATTTTCTGATTTGCTGCTTTCTTCATCTGATGGTTGACTTCTTTCTGGAGGTGTAGGTACAGGAAGATCAGCACTGTGTGGTACTGGTGCAATAGAAGAGGGAAGGTCTGGATAAGAAAGAGCAGGTGCATTTTTCCCAGTTCGGTGTTTGGAAGGATCCACCAGACAGAAGTAGCAGTTAGTTGAGTGATCAGTGGGTTCACGTCATATTCTAGGAACACCAAACTTCATGGCTCTTTTTTCTCCTCTATACCATCTTGTAAAAAAACCAAAAGAATTAGTTTCTATTACATACATTTCGTTTAAAAAAATGTTCCTATTCAAGATTTTACCCTTCATTTAACTAATGACTTTCTTACCTTCCAATGTTTTCTTACAATGCTCACAAGCAACAACAGGTGCAATGGTCTTGTCTTGGTCCCCAACTGGCATTCCAAAATTTGCTTTGTAAGCTTCACATTTTTTTTAGATGCCGTTACAGAGAACTTCTTTGCTCATGTCTTAATGATTTGACCACATATGTAGCAGAATGCACCTGGAGAATGATTGCAACCTCTTGATGCCATTTCACTTCTTCTGATGTGTCTTCTCAGGCAGCCAGAGCTGAACTGAATGCTGGTTTGTGAGTCCCTGTTCATATATTTGCCAAGCAAAACTCTTGAGCATAATAGTTTTACATCAGTCCTTATTGAAAGTGTTTCAGAAGTGTCCTGACCACAAAAGCAAAGTTTTGGGATAAAAATTTGCTTTTTAAATTTGATTTAGTTATAAAGAATTGGGAAATGATGCTTATTTCCGAGGAACACGACAAAAGTGAAATTTTGTTACAGTGTTATCATTGATAGCAGCATATGTGTAGAGAACCTAGGAGAACCCAAAAAGTCAGACAAAGTGACTTGTTTCCTTTAGGGTCCTTTTATTACCTTATTATTATACTATAAAGGTGATAATATCTTATTATTATACTGTGAAGGAGATAGTCTAGAAATACGGTGAAATGAGATATTTATATTTACATGTGTGTTAGCTAAAAAAAAAAAAAATCATTCTCGTCCCATTCTGTCGCTGCATTTATTAGGTACCTTTTGGCTCTCTTCTTGAACTGGTTCATGCTATGACTGGCTTCGACATGTGCAGGCAGTCTGTTCAATTCCTTTATTGCTGTACAATAAAAGGTGTTTGAAGCCTGGCCACTGACTGTGGGTACTACAAAGTGTACTCTCTCCCCCTAGTACTATGACTGCTTTGGTTCCCAGCCTTGACAAAATTGACAGCAAGATATTTTGGACACTGGTTGTGAGCAGTTTTATAAACTTTATTTAACTTCAGTTGTTTTACTCTGTCTTAAACATTCAGCAAATTCAATTGTTGTAATTCATCCTGGCCTACATGCTCTGTTGGACATAAGTCCACGAAGAATCTTACCATTTTGTTCTGGGTGATTTGCAGTCAATCTTTCAATTTTTTTGTCAAGGCAGAGTACTATGAAGAGCATGCGAAGTCCATATGACATTGTATAAGGGCTAGACATAGGGTCCTGCGAGCCTCAATAGGTAGACACTGTGCTTGTCTGTAGAGGAACTTCAGTCTGGCATTCGCTTTCTTTACTACACTGTTCCCTATCAATTCTCCTGACATGCATGGGTCAGAGGGGATTCCCAGATATATTACTGAGGAAACTGAGTTGATGGATTCCCCATTACACCGAATATTACAATTATTTACCTTTCTCAGTTTATGTTTCCTACCAAAGATTAAGGCTTCTGTTGGCTTTATTACTTGCTGGATTAAGATGAATTTGTTGCAAATTTAAAAGCGTGTGTGTGCGCGAGTTTGCACCTGAGCTGCCTCCTGGGGTTATCTCTGCTTCAACATTATTTGCTACATTCCCCCATTTTATTTGCCTTAGGTTGAAATCCCGCAGGAGCAAGATGTTTGGGGAAGGAGCTGGAAGATTTTCCAGTCAGTGGTCGATTTTCAAAAGCTGTTTTGGAATTGTTGGGAAGTTGCATCCTGAGGCTTGTATACAACCACAATGTCGAGGTTTCGGTTCTCAATCTTTACTGCCAAAATATTAACAACATCATTTGAGGTGTTTAGTTTCGAGCATATCAGTGACTCTCCCCCTTCTGTCTGTTCACTCTGTCACATCTGTATAGTTATAACCCGGGATCCATATAGCATTGTCAAAGTGATCCTTTGTGTGCGGTCTCTGTGAAAGCCGTGAACATTGCATTTGAATCTGTAAGCAATTCATGGATGAAAGTTTTTTTGTTGTTCGTTGCTGGCTTTAGACCTTGAATATTTGCAAAGATAAATGTCGTCATATTGATGGTATGTGGGGGGGGGGATTTAAAAAAAAACTCTCTTTCTCTGGAGTGGTTTTGGGTACCCAGGTTTTCCCATGGTCTGGATGTTCTCTATGTTCTTGTCCCCTTTTGGTGGTGTGCCTGACAATATAAGTTATATCATTGTCTTTCCTGAACTAAAGAGCGACACATTACAGAGTGAGAAGAACTTACATGAAAAAAGGTTGCATTCTTCTGCTGTCATATGGGCACAGCATTTTCTGGGGTGGTCAAAGTTGCACATTCCATCCGTTTTTCCAGATATTCCATATCTGCAGATACCTAAGGCATAGAATTTGCATAGGTTTAATTTATGTTTGCCTTGGTTTTTCGTGGCTGCATTCCCTAGTGCTGCATTTTTTTTCTGTCTCCTTGATATCTTTAGCACTTGTACTAACAACGGTACCTTTACTAGTATTTGCTGGTGTCTTTACTATTCCTTGAAGCATCCCCTTGTTTACTATCTCTACTGGTAGTGCTAGTTTCTAACTTTAGGTTTTGCATATCCTTGTCTACATCTGTTTCCCCAACACTAGAGCTCCTGTCTGCCTCCTGGCCACCAACTTTCATTTCTGTATTTTTTAAGGTAGTGTCTACCAGGACAGCACCTGTTCCAGGGGCGATAGCACCATCTGGCCCAGTCCTTTTATTTTCTCATCTGTTATAGAATGCTGTCAGGTTTTCTATTAAGGCCAGTTTGATGTTTCTGTCTTTTAATACAGATGTGATTTTTTCCATAGTTGGTTCTCATTTGGACATACCGAAAAACATTTTCCTGGTTTAATATATGTAGTGGACGATTCCTGAGTGTCTGCACAAGATGCATAGGACCATTTCACACAGAAGTTGCACATCATCCAGGCAGAATGACTCACGAAATCGTAATGACACGATTGCAAACAAACCATACCACGGGTGGAGATAGAACCTGCGGTCAGAGAGTCTCAAAACTCCAGACAATCGCGTAAGCCACTGGGCCAGCTTGCTTCAATAAGATTCATCCAACTAGGTATATTTCTACACCATAGGAAGGTTAGCATAGCACACTGTGTCCACAAATGCAAGTTTTACAGACGAATCTCCCGCTAGCATGACCGTGACGAACTCTAGCTCAAGTCCCCCTCAAAGCCGTCAACATGACTCACGAAATCGTAATGACCGACCGCGGGTTCGAACCCCACCCGTGGTATGGCTTGTTTGCAATCGTGTCATTACGATTTCGTGAGTCATGTTGACGGCTTTGAGGGGGACGTGAGCTAGAGTTCGTCACGGCCATGCTAGCGGGAGATTCGTCTGTAAAAACTTGCATTTGTGGACACAGTGGTGCCTATGCTAACCTTCCTATGGTGTAGAAATATACCTAGTTGGATGAATCTTATTGAAGCTAGCTGGCCCAGTGGCTTAAGCGACGGTCTGGAGTTTTGAGACTCTGTGACCGCGGGTTCGAACCCCACTTGTTATATGGTTTATCCAGGCAGAAGCCCGTTTGTTGCTGCGGTTGGAGATTACGCAGTTTCATGATGTAGTTTTTGGTTGTTATACCGTATATTTTACTAATGACTACCTTAAAGTGTATGTGTATCTATTTGTATTTGTATGTGTATACCATAATCTTACTACTGCTAGCAGTAACTGTTGTTTGGGTGTTTGATAAGGGCGCCTAAAAATATGTCAGCTTATGAATCCACTCAGAGGATCACTTATTTTTCAACAAATCCATTTGTGAGTTAAGGGCACCTAGAAACTCCATCAGCTTTTGAATCTGGTCAGTGGATCACTTATTTTTGAACTAATCCAGTCAATAATTTTGGACTACCTTGTGAAAGCACTATTGAAAAATTATTTAACAGTGTAATATGTGTTCAGTTTGATAAAAAAAAAAAAGTATAACTTGCGTGTTGGGGAAACCTGTGACTTCTGGCAGCTGCTACTCATGACGAATGGCCTGAGATGGTCCTTCCTATATCACTGAATTTTTTTTTTTTTCTCACTTTGTTCCTGACACCACCACACTAATTTTTGATGGTATCACTGATTAGCTAAGGTACAACGACTGGGGTAGAAAGTTATATTGCGATCTCTACCAACTTTATAATATTACAGAGCTTCGTAACTCTACTTCTCTTACTTCCACAAGTTCCACCGGTGACCCTGTAATATCTTATTCCTAAAATCCTAGATTTTCGTGTTTCCATAAATTCGTACTCTATGGTATCACTGATTATACATAGGATAGCTTAGCAAATTGTAGGGATTTTTTTAACGTATTGACTTGTGTTGCAGAATCTTGCTAATGGCCTTCCATAATGTGGAAGAAATTTTGCGGCTATTTCTTAATTTAATGGTCACTAATTGCTCGGGAAAGAGGTCTTTTTCAACACTCAAAATAATTAAATATGATTTAAGGGCCACCATGTTTCAAGAGAGGTTGTCCACACTGAGCATTATGTGCATTGAAAGTAACAAACTTAGACAAACAAATTTTGATGAACTTTTGTATGAATTTTCTGTGAGGAAGGTTATGTATTTTAAAATAATATATGAATTTTAAAGAATATGTCAGTAAACTTACAATTTCATTTTACTAAAAATCCCTGCATATTCCACAAAATGTTTACAAAGTGTTGTTATTTCAAAAGTTGTTCACTGTGTTAAATTTAACATTTATGTTTTTTTTACACTCACTACAGTATTTAACAATAACATTTTATGTCCTTTAGAGGAGGAATTGTGAAGTGCGGAATTTCAAACACCCGTTATCATCATCGGCTTCACTGATTTTTTTAAATTAAATCACTTCCATGTTTATCTAGTCGTGACCTCGTCTCTGCCAGGACACACTCGCTCTGCTGCTCTCAAAAAATCTCTTTCGATCCCCATTGAGAAGCGGAATCTATATCCTACAAGCGCCACCTTTTCCTTTTCACAATTCTGAAGCATCGAGTGAAAATAAAGCCAGCAAATGGACTAATTAACGACTCCACCAAGCTAGCTTTAGCTACTGTCACCAGGACCTGCTTGCAGGTCATACGGCAATCCATTCTTTGAAAGACTTCTTCATTGTCGTCTGCAATGACGACACTGAATCATCTAAGCTCATGGATAACTCTTCAATCAAGACCCTACAAACACGACAATTCACCATATCCCCGTCTCTATACAAAAAACAAAACGATCTGTCTTGGTGAAAAGGCTTGACAAGATCGTCATGTCTCTCTCAGCAGAAGCAGTAAAGACATCTACTGAGGAAGAGCACACCAGGACCTCGGTAGATAACATCACCAACATACCTAACACATCTTCAATGATAAAGATCACTTTCTCATACATCTCCTTGACTGCCCAGGCTCTCTCTGACAGATTGGAAATCTCATATTACCACATACACCCAAGCCATATAGAAGCAGAACGTTTCACACACGTCTCCCATTGCTGGACCTGCTACTCCTACAAACATACCACCAAGGACTGCTACATCAAGGACAAGAAGTTTTTTCTAAATGTGGGAACTATGGACACGAATTAAATTCGTGCACCACCACTACTCGCAGCTAAGTGCTCACTCAGAAAAGAAAATGTATCTAAGAAGATATAAAAGATATCAAGAAAAAGCCTCAAAATCTCCTACATATTCCGCTATTACAAAATTTCAAGCTGAAACCAACAAGACTCGACACTCCACTCAACAGACACCTTCGCCCATCAACTCCTTTGCTTCACTTCCTGAAGGAGCTCCGTCAAAAGTGCTGTACTTCCTGGTATATTCTCACTTTGTCAATACAGTAAATCCAGGCACTTTTGACACTACTATCAATGAACTATTCCCCTTGAACAACGTGCCTGTCTTCAATTTCTCTGACTCCACACCTTCGACCGACATTCTCAAGATTCTTCCCAGCGTTGTGAACTTCACTCTACTTGCAGAGCTGCCTCGTTCCTCTGCCCAAGCAACTGTTCCTGAAACATCTCCAACTGCTTCCATCGACGACACTGTTGATTCTACTGCCGCAACCACCGCCTCCCACGTCTCTCAACCAGTAGATAAGTCACCAATACACCTCTCCACGGTTCCCGTCGACCCACAGTCACCTGCCAGTACCAATGTAGATTCATCCACTAAATCCTCTTCCGAGGAAGAGGAGGAGGTGGATCATGATGACACCCACACCCTTACACCCACATGGGACAACCTTATTTTCTACACGTCTCCATCTAATGATGACACTATGACTTGCACAGATCTGTACAAAGGGCTGTGTCCTGGGTCTGCTACGAGTCACCACTTCGCTTCTCACTTACCTAAGTACTGGAATTCATCAAACTTCTCTCTTTCACCTTTGGAAACAAAACACAACTGTACCACTTCTCCAGATAACACCTATAAATAAAGCTGCCTTCTGTTGTTTCTACCTGCCGTCCTCTCCTGCAATCAAGCCTGCTACGCACCTACTCAAAACTTCCAACTATTCCAACTAACACAAGACTGATGCAAGCACAGCATGCTCCTTCTGTTTTCCATTCCGCCCCACGAGTGCTCGCTGCTGGGTTTAGCTCTGACGCTTTCTGTAAGACTCAAGTCACTCATCTCCATTGCTATTCTTCGCCTGTCCCGTCTTCCCCGCTCACCCCTCAACGGTCTTACCTAAACTTTCTTGTCTTGTCTTGTTTTGGGTGGGGGACTGAGAGGTGCCTCACATGTGGAATAGCCCAGGACCTCTCTTCATCTAAATCCGGCACTGGGTTGGGAGATTGTGTAGAGGGTGAGAGAGAGGAGCGAGGGTGAGTGAGATAGTGAGAATTAAAGATAGGCTGGTCATTGTGCTATGTGATATTGGGAGGTTGATCCGAGAAATGGAACGAGTTGCAACCTTGATCTACCTTTGATGATAAAAGGAGAAAATTGAAACATTTGAAGTTTGTAAATGTATTTTAGGCACATATGTAGTTCGTAAAATACCATGTAAAATTCCTTGCTGTGTAATCTATATACCTCGTGAACCATCATGTAATGTTCCCTTTCTAAGTGATATTAAGATCTGTGAAGAGTGTTTTAAATATTTGTATTTTAACACGTAGTGTTTATATCTTTATTTAAACGAATCTCTATTATTTTTTACCACAATAAATCTTACCTGTGTTTCAATATGTTTACTTCCATACATCTTATGATTACTTGCTTACCCTCTAAAATGGGAACCAAGAGCTACACGCTAAGATCAGTGGTCAATTCTTGAAATATATCCCTAATACCTTGGGCACAACTAAATAAGGTTGAGATTAGAAATATACCCAAACGTTTTACGCTGTCTTTAATGAGATAAACTTGAGTACAAAGAAATGGTATGTCGAAAACATGAAGATAAAAGTACAACACTACCTATATTTCATTGATATTATTATTAACACGTAATTATGAACATCAAACAAATTTCACTTTTACGAAAAAACGGTGAAAAAATCTTTATACGAGGAAATGGAATGAAGACAAACACTTGTGAAACCCCTAATTTCTTCCTGCCAAAGTCTTGAAAAAACATCTAGCCCTAGGAGACCACTCTGCCAGAGGAGACCACTCTGCCAGAGGAGACCGCTCACGAAATCTTACCTAATATTCCGATTATTATTGATGACCTAATATTCTGAATATTCATGAGTTTTCCGATTTTTCTTTATCACTTCCTAACCGCCTAACCCTGTTAGGTTGTAATCCCCTCAGTTGCAATCACCATGTTGCAAAATTGATTGCAATCACCTAATCTTGTGTACCGTACCTGTACAGTAACCTTATGCAGCTGTACCTAAATGGATTTACTTAGTTATATATATTATACCGAAGGGCAGGACGCGTTCCCGGAGGGTGAAACGTGCAGGATAGGTCTACCTGGAGGGTGTTCCGGGGGATCAACGCCCCCGCTGTGCTGTCCTTGACCAGGCCTCTCCCAGTGGATCAGGGCCTAATCAACCAGGATGTTACTGCTGGCCACACGTTCTCCAACGTACGAACCTCAGCCCGGGTGAACGGGTATCTGTCCAGCTTCCTTTTGAAGGGCAACCAGATGTCTATTGGAAATTCCACTTATGCCTTATGAGAGGCTGTTGAGCGGTCTTGGGACACTTATTGTATTTTCGGTTAGTGTAATTGCGTCCCTACGTTTTATTGGTTGTTGTTGCACCTACTGTCTAGTCTTTTGCTTTCATAGAGAGTGATTTCTTTGTGCAGATTTGGGACCAGTCCCTCTAGGATTTTCCAGTGTAGATAATGACGTATGTTTTTTTCTCACCTGCACTCCAGTGAGTACAAGTCAAGTGACTACAAGTGTTCCGAGTAATTAAGGTGTTTGATGGAAAGAATATATGCAGTAAAGGTTCTCTGTATTTTTTAGATCTGCAATTTCATCTGCCTTCAATGGAGCTGTTAGCTTACAGCAGTATTCCAGCCCAAAGAGAACAACTGATTTAAAAAGGATCATTATTGGCTTGGCATCCCTTGTTCTGAATGTTGTCGTTATCCATCTTGTCGTTTTTCTTGCAGATGTAACAGTGACGCTGTTGTCATCCTTGAAGCTCCTCTAACATTAACATTAACATTGGTCAAAAGAGAGGCACACATAGGCTTATAAAAAGAGGGGATTGGCAGTTAAGAAATCAATATATTCAATTGAAGAGAGATAAAAACAAATAAGAGGAAAGGCAAAAAGGGATTATGAGGTTAAAGTCGCAAGGGATTCGAAGACTAACCCAAAAGGGTTCTTTCAGGTATATAGAAGTAAGTTTAGGGGCAAGATAGGCCCACTTAAGAGTAACTCAGGACAGATCACTGACAGGGATAAGGATATGTGTGAACTTTTCAACACCTACTTCCTCTCTGTTTTTACTCAAGAGATACTAACGAAATTCCAGAAATATTAAATTATGAAGAACAGGACGATAAACTACTGGGGTGAGTAGTGGCATGGTCCTCAGACAAATAGAGAAATTAAAACCTAACAAATTCCCAGGCCCTGATGAACTGTTTGCGATAGTTTTAAAGAAATGTAAAGAGGAACTGAGCAAACCAGACAAGTGGAAAATGACAAATGTAATATCTATTTACAAGGTAGGTGACAGGTCCTTAGTTTCGAACTATAGACCAATAAGCCTTACCTCCATAGTTGAAAAATTTATGGAATCAATAATTGCCGAAGCAATTCATAGCTATCTTGAAACGCATAAATTGATTAATGAATATCAGAACAGTTTTACAAAGAGGCGTTCCTTTCTTACGAATTTACTAACTTTCTTCACTAGGGTATTTTAGGAGGTAGATCATGGCATTGAATATGATATTGTGTATATGGACTTCAGTAAGGCTTTCGATAGAGTTCCACATCAGAGACTATTGAAGAAACTTAAGGCACACGGAAAAGGAGGAGAATTTTTTCCTGGGTAGAGGCATGGTTGACAAATAGGCAGCAGAGAGTTTGCATAAATGGAGAGAAATCAGAATGGGGGCACGTCACAAGCGGTGTTCCACAGGGGTCAGTGTTGGGCCCCTTGTTGTTCACAATTTACATAAACGACATAGATGAGGGAATAAATAGCGACACAAGCAAATTTGCTGATGACACCAAAATAGGCCGTCCAATTCATTCTAATGAGGACATTAGAGCACTCCAGGATGATTTGAATAGACTGATGCAGTGGTCGGAGAAGTGGCAGATGCAGTTTAATATAGACAAATGCAAAGTTCTAAATGTTGGACAGGAAAATAACCATGCCACATATAAACTAAAAATTGTAGATCTTAATATTACGGATTGCGAAAATGATTTAGGATAACATAAAAGGCACAATACCGAAACGTCGTCGTAAGCTCCTCTTTTCTATGTGCGGGTTGTGTGTGTATAGGATTTAGGAGTTCTGGTTAGCAGTTATCTGAAACCAAGACAACAGTGCATAAGTGTTCGCAATAAAGCTAACAGAATCATTGGCTTCATATCAAGAAGTATAAATAATAGAAGTCCTCAGGTTGTTCTTCAACTCTATATATCTTTGGTCAATCCTCATTTAGATTATGCTGCACAGTTTTGGTCACCGCATTACAGAATGTATATAAATGCACTTGAAAACGTACAGAGGAGGATGACAAAGTTGACCCCATGTATCAGAAATCTTCCCTATGAGGATAGACTGAGGGCTTTGAATCTGCACTCTCTAGAAAGGCGTAGAATTAGGGGGGCTATGATTAAGGTGTATAAATGGAAAAAAGGAATAAATAAAGGGGATGTAAATATCGTGCTAAAACTATCTAGCCAAGACAGGACTCGCAGCAATGGTTTCAAGTTGGAAAAGTTCAGATTCAGGAAGGATATAGGAAAGCACTGGTTTGGTAATAGAGTTGTGGATGAGTGGAACAAACTCCCAAGTACCTTCATAGATGCTAAGACGTTGTGTAGTTTTAAAAATAGATTAGATAAATACATGAGTGGGTGTGGGTGGGTGTGAGTTGGACCTCACTAGCTTGTGCTACTAGGTCAAATGCCGTGCTCCTCCCTTAAATGAATGTGACTGACCTGACTAGGTTAAGGCATAGTCTTAAGCCGGTAGGAGAATTGAACCTACCTCACATGGGCCAGTAGGCCTGCTGCAGTGTTATTTCTTTCTTATGATCAAATGTTTTCAAGTTCTTCACACTATTTTTCCGCTCTATTGTGTGATTAGAGTTTGTAGTATACTCGGTTCTGCTATTATTTCCACCAGTATTCCATATTATTTTTCGTTCCCTATTGGAAAACTTAGTTTATATCTGCTTGTAGATTTATCATGTTTTCAGTGGATAACAATGTGATGCAGATTCTAGTATCGTCTGCAGAGGATGACAGTGCTATGGATTACATCTCTGCAGGATGGGGTGAGTACTGTGCCTTGTGGAAGGGAGCTTTTCACTATGGCAACCTCTTAACTGTTTACCACTACTCTTTGTGTTCGATTGGTTAGAAAGTAGAAGATCCATCTGCCCACTTTGCCAATTATACGTTTAACACAAATTTTGTGTGCTATTGCACCATGATCGCACTTGTCAAAGTCTGTGCATACTACATCTTCCTACTGTTTGTCTTCCAGGGCATCCAAGACCATATTATAATGTTCCAGTAGTTGCGAGGAGGAATGACCTGCTCTAAACCCCATTTTGCCTTGGACTGTTCAATTGTCATTCAACGCTCAGCCCTGGTTGTGGGCGGGTGCTCGTCTTGACCTCTGGTGGCCGCATCGTGAAATTTTATTTTCACTGTCATGGCGGAGGGCAACAGGAGGAGGGTTAATACTGTTGGAATTGAGATTCTACAGGGAGCAGTGTACCCGTCCAACGCAGATATTGTTCTACCTGCGATTCTGCGTGATGTACTGGGAGTGGACCATTCTGAATTATACGGGATATCCCTTAATGGAGCTAGGAGGCTGTTTGTGAAGTTTGCGTGTTCGGCGGCGTATCATAGGATCGTGGATACGTTTCAGGACAAGAGGCTGGTGGTGTTATCAGGCCTTGAGGTATGTGTCCATGATGTGTCAGCCACTTACAAGTGGGTGAAGCTGAAGAATGTGCCTTTTGAGGCGGGAGAATGTGACATTACTGAAGCCATGCAGAAATATGGCATTGTTCATGCAGTAACTGTTGGCAGGTGGGCGAATGGGCCCTATGCTGGGATGTTGGAGGGGACGTATTCCGTCAAGATGACGTTACGTCAGGATATCCCTTCTTATGTAATAATGACTGGTTTTCGCACGCAGGTGTATGTTACATATGTTGGGCAGGTTCGAACCTGTCGGTTATGCGGACAGCAGGGACACCTGGCGGCAGACTGTAATCGAAGGAAGACGGAAGTGAGGCGAGGTGTGGACGAGGACGTGAAACCCAAGGAGGCTTCAACAATTCTGACAGAAGACCGACGTGTGGACGACGGGCAGGAGGGCATGGTGAGTCAGTCGTGGAGCGAGGAGGTGGAGCAGGTGGAAGGGCAGATGGGAGGCGAGGGTAATGTATCGTCTGTGGCATCAGAGGAACATAGTACGGCGTCTGTTGCTGATCATCAGGGGATGCATGGGGAGGAGGCAGAGATTTTGAAGGACCTACGAGAGTTCATACAGATAGATAATTTGTCGATGGAAGAAGTTTCTGTTTTGGGGCGAGGTGATTTCAAGAATGATCAAAATGAGGTTGTTGTTGAGAATGATATGTGTAGGGAAGTGAATAACGTTCAGGTATCTGTGGTAGTAGCAGAGGTTCATAGGGAAGAGGAAATGGAGTTAGTTGAGGAGAAAGGAGAGTCCAGGAAAAGGCCGGGGGAGGAGTCTTAGGATGATTTGTTGACAGCTGCACAAAGGCCTGGGAAAAATGTGTGGGCAGATGTGGTGCAGGGGAAAGGAGGTAGGTCAAAGGGTACTGGGGGTGCTAGGGAAGTAAAGGAGGATGGGAGGGGTAGGAAGGGGAAGGATGGGGAAGGACATATGATAATGGAAAAGAGAGTACTGAAGCCAAAGGGCAAACACCAGTCTTACGTTTCAGGTGTGTAACATTTAATGTGAATGGCCTCAGGAATGAGGTGAAACGTAAATGGGTGGAGGTAACTTTGCGGAGGTGGAAAGTTGATGTTTTTTTGTCAAGAGCATAATTATAGGAAGGGTAATG
>WNWK01023525.1:0-30989 GCA_009830355.1 Cherax destructor
AAAGTGTAAAAATATTTTAGCTAAAAATGAGTTTTGCCAGAAAAGCACTCAAACCACTCTAAAACGTCGAAATATGCATAAAATACGATTTTAGCACATTTTTCTGAGCTTTTTAATGTTTCATGTATTTTTCGAAAATAATATGAAATATTCTATAAAAATAATGATTTTTATAGGTTTTTAATGGGATTTTTTAAAAATATGTAAATAATTTATAAATATTAAAAAATGCTATAAAACGTTATTTTATTGCATTTTTTGACGATTTAAGGCATTTTCAAGGATTTTGTGAAAAACTATTTTTAGATAAAATATACCTATGAGTAAGCTTCCTAAAAGAAAATCATAAAATTTTGCTTACTTTTCCCATAAATTTCAATTGCAGTAGAAATTCTATTTAAAAGTGTGAAAATGTAAGTATATTAGCTAAAAAATGAGTTTTGCCAGAAAAGCACTCAAACCGCTCTAAAACGTCGAAATAATATGAAATATTCTATAAAAATATTGATTTTTTTAGATTTTTAATGGGATTTTTCTGAGCTTTTTAATGTTTCATGTATTTTTCGAAAATATTATGAAATATTCTATAAAAATATTGATTTTTATAGATTTTTAATGGGATTTTTAAAAATATGTAAATAATTAATAAATATTCAAAAATGCTATAAAACTTGATTTTATTGCATTTTTTGACGATTTAAGGCATTTTCACTGATTTTCTGAAAAACTATTTTTTTAGATAAAATATACCTGTGAGTAAGCTTCCTAAAAGAAAATCATAAAATTTTGCTTACTTTTCCCATAAATTTCAATTGCAGTAGAAATTCTATTTAAAAGTGTGTAAATGTAAGTATTTTAGCTAAAAAATGAGTTTTGCCAGAAAAGAACTCAAACCGCTCTAAAACGTCGAAATATGCAATAAAATACGATTTTAGCACATTTTTCTGAGCTTTTTAATGTTTCATGTATTTTTCGAAAATAATATGAAATATTCTATAAAAATAATGATTTTTATAGATTTTTAATGGGATTTTTAAAAATATGTAAATAATTTATAAATATTAAAAATGCTATAAAACGTTATTTTATTGCATTTTTGACGATTTAAGGCATTTTCAGGATTTTTGAAAAACTATTTTTTTAGATAAAATATACCTAAAAAAAAAAATCATAAAATTTTGCTTACTTTTCCCATAAATTTCAATTGCAGTAGAAATTCTATTTAAAAGTGTGAAAATGTAAGTATATTAGCTAAAAAATGAGTTTTGCCAGAAAAGCACTCAAACCGCTCTAAAACGTCGAAATATGCAATAAAATACGATTTTAGCACATTTTTCTGAGCTTTTGAAAATAAATGAAATATTCTATAAAAAATTGATTTTTATAATTTTAATGGATTTAAAAATATGTAAATAATTTATATTAAAATGCTATAAACTATTTTTATGATTTTTACGATTAAGGCATTTGGATTTCTGAAAAATATTTGATAAAATATACTATAGTAGCTTCTAAAGAAAATCAAAATTGCTTATTTCCTAAATTTCAATCAGTGAATTCTATTTAAATTGAATCTAATTTTTAGCTAAATGAGTTTGTCAGAAAAATCAAACGCTAAAAGTCGAATATCATAATCGATTTTGCAATCGATTTTTCTGAAAAAAATGATTTTATTTATGTTTATGTATTAAAAAATGCTATAAAACCGATTTATGCATTTTGACATTAAGCATTTCGGATTCTGAAAAGCTATTAAAAATCGAATCAAAATTTTGCTTACTTTTCCCATAAATTTCAATTGCAGTAGAAATTCTATTTAAAAGTGTGAAAATCTAAGTATTTTAGCTAAAAAATGAGTTTTGTCAGAAAAGCATCAAACCGCTCTAAAACGTCGAAATATGCCATACAATACGATTTTAGCACATTTTTTTGAGCTTTTTAATGTTTCATGTATTTTTCGAAAATAATATGAAATATTCTATATTGATTTTTATAGATTTTTAATGGGATTTTTTTAAAATATGTATATAATTAATACATATTAAAAAGTGCTATAAAACGATATTTTATTGCATTTTTTGACGATTCAAAGGCATTTTCACGGATTTTCTGAAAAACTATTTTTTTAGATAAAATATACCTATGAGTAAGCTTCCTAAAAGAAAATTCTATTTAAAAGTGTGAAAATGTAAGTATTTTAGCTAAAAAATGAGTTTTGCCAGAAAAGCACTCAAACCGCTCTAAAACGTCGAAATATGCAATAAAATACGATTTTAGCACATTTTTCTGACTTTTTAATGTTTCATGTATTTTTCGAAAATAATATGAAATATTCTATAAAAATATTGATTTTTATAGATTTTTAATGGGATTTTTAAAAATATGTAAATAATTATCAAACGCCTAAAAGTCGAAATATGCTATAAAATTTGATTTTGATTTTTTTCTGAGCTTTTTCGAAAAATATGAAATATTCTATAAAAATTGATTTAGATTTTAATGAGATTTTTTAAAAATATGTAAATAATTAAATATTCAAAATGCTATAAACTTATTTTGTTTTACATTTGGCATTTCAATTTTCTGAAAACTATTTTGATAAATATACCTGTGAGTAAGCTTCAAAATTAAATTGCTTTTTTCCATAAATTTCAATTGCAGTGTTTTTTAAAGGTGAAAATGTAAATTTTAGCTAAAAAAATGAGTTTGCAGAAAAACTCAACCGCCTAAAAGTAAATTAATAAAATACGATTTTAACATTTTCTGAGCTTTTAATGTTCATGTATTTTCGAAAATAATATGAAATATTCTAAAAAATAATGATTTTATAGGTTTTTAATGGTTTTTAAAATATGTAAATAATTTAAATTTAAAATTATAAACTTATTTATTGCATTTTTGACGATTTAAATTTTCAAATTTTGAAAACTATTTTTAGATAAATATACCTATGAGTAACTTCTAAAAGAAAATCATAAAATTTTCTTACTTTCCCATAAATTTCAATTATAGAAATTCTAAAGTGTGAAATGTGTTATTACTAAAATGAGTTTTGCCAGAAAAGCACTCAAACCGCTCTAAACGTCGATATAATGAAATATTCTATAAAATTTTTTTTTTAGATTTTTAATGGATTTTTCTACTTTTTAATGTTTCATATTTTTCGAAAATATGAAATATTCTATAAAAATATTAATTTTATAGATTTTATGAGATTTTAAAAATATTAATTAATAAATATTCAAAATGCTATAAACTTGATTTATTGCATTTTTTTTACGATTTAATTTTACTGATTTTCTGAAAACTATTTTTTTAGATAAAATATACCTGTGAGTAAGCTTCCTAAAAAAAATCATAAAATTTTGTTTTTTCCATAAATTTCAATTGGTAAAATTTATTTAAAAGTGTGAAAATGTAATTTTTAGCTAAAAATGATTTTAAAGAACTCAAACCGTTAAACGAAAATGCAATAAAATGATTTTAGAATTTTTTGAGCTTTAAGTTTCATGTATTTTTCGAAAAAAAAAATATTTAAAAATAATGATTTAAGATTATTTAAATTTTGCTAAAAAATGAGTTTTGCCAGAAAGCACTCAAACGCTCTAAAACGTCGAATAATATGAAATATTCATAAAAATATTGATTTTTAGATTTTAATGGGATTTTTCTGAGCTTTTAATGTTTTTTTTGTATTTTTTCGAAAATAATATGAAATATTCTATAAAAATATTGATTTTTTTAGATTTTTAATGGGATTTTTTTAAAAAATATGTAAATAATTAATAAATATTCAAAAATGCTATAAACTTGATTTTATTGATTTTTTGAGATTTAAGGATTTTCACTGATTTTCTGAAAAAATATTTTTTAGATAAAATATACCTGTGAGTAAGCTTCCAAAAGAAAATCATAAAATTTTGCTTACTTTTCCCATAAATTTAATTGCAGTGAAATTCATTTAAAGTGTGAAAATGTAAGTATTTTTTGCTAAAAATGAGTTTTTTCCCGAAAAGACTCAAACCGCTCTAAAAAGTCGAAATATGCCAAAAAAATCGATTTTAGCATTTTTTCTGAGCTTTTTCGAAAATAATATGAAATATTCTATAAAAAAAATTTATTTTTATAGATTTTAATGGGATTTTTTAAAAATATGTAAATAATTTATAAATATTCAAAATGCTATAAAACTATATTTTATTGCATTTTTACCGTTCAAGGATTTTCACGGATTTTCTGAAAAAATATTTTTTTAGATAAATATACCTATGAGTAAGCTTCCTAAAAGAAAATCATAAAATTGTGCTTACTTTTCCCATAAATTTCAATTGCAGTAGATATTCAATTTAAAAGTGTGAAAATCTAAGTATTTTAGCTAAAAAATGAGTTTTGTCAGAAAAGCATCAAACTGCTCTAAAACGTCGAAATATGCCATTAAATACGATTTTAGCACATTTTTCTGAGCTTTTTAATGTTTCATGTATTTTTGGAAAATAATATGAAATATTGTCAATTAATATTGATTTTTATAGATTTTTAATGGGATTTTTTAAAAATATGTAAATAATTAATAAATATTCAAAAATGCTATAAAACTTGATTTTATTGCATTTTTTGACAATTTAAGGCATTTTCAAGGATTTTGTGATAAACAATTTTTTAAGATAAAATATACCTGTGAGTAAGCTTCCCAAAAGAAAACCATAAAATTTTGCTTACTTTTCCCATAAATTTCAATTGCAGTAGAAATTTATTTAAAAGTGTGAAAATGTAAGTATTTTAGCTAAAAAATGAGATTTGCCAGAAAAGCACTCAAACCGCTCTAAAACGTCGAAATATGCAATTAAATACGATTTTAGCACATTTTTCTGAGCTTTTTAATGTTCCATGTATTTTTCGAAAATAATATGAAATATTCTATAAAAATATTGATTTTTATAGATTTTTAATGGGATTTTTTAAAAATATGTAAATAATTAATATAAATGCAAAATGCTATAAAACGATATTTTATTGCATTTTTGATTAAGGCTTTTCACGGATTTTCTGAAAACTATTTTTTAGATAAAATATACCTATGAGTAAGCTTCCTAAAAGAAAATCATAAAATTGTGCTTACTTTTCCCATAAATTTCAATTGCAGTAGAAATTCTATTTAAAAGTGTGAAAATCTTAGTATTTTAGCTAAAAAATGAGTTTTGTCAGAAAAGCATCAAACCGCTCTAAAACGTCGAAATATGCCATTAAATACGATTTTAGCACATTTTTCTGAGCTTTTTAATGTTTCATGTATTTGTTGAAAATAATATGAAATATTGTCAATTAATATTGATTTTTATAGATTTTTAATGGGATTTTTAAAAATATGTAAATAATTAATATTCAAAAATGCTATAAAACTTGATTTTATTGCATTTTTGACAATTTAAGGCATTTTCAAGGATTTTTGAAAACTATTTTTAGATAAAATATACCTCTGAGTAAGCTTCCTAAAAGAAACATAAAATTTTGCTTACTTTTCCCATAAATTTCAATTGCAGTAGAAATTCTATTTAAAAGTGTGAAAATTAAAGTATTTTAGCTAAAAATGAGATTTGCCAGAAAGCACTCAAACCGCTCTAAAACGTCGAAATATGCAATTAAATACGATTTTAGCACATTTTTCTGAGCTTTTAATGTTCCATGTATTTTTCGAAAATAATATGAAATATTTATAAAAATATTGATTTTTATAGATTTTTAATGGGATTTTTAAAAATAGTAAATAATTATAATATGCAAAAATGCTATAAAACGATTATTTTATTGCATTTTTTAACGATTCAAGGTATTTTCACGGATTTTCTGAAAAAATTTTTTTTAGATAAAATATACCTATGAGTAAGCTTCCTAAAAGAAAATCATAAAATTTTGCTTACTTTTCCCATAAATTTCAATTGCAGTAGAAATTCTATTTAAAAGTGTGAAAATCTAAGTATTTTAGCTAAAAAATGAGTTTTGTCAGAAAAGCACTCAAACCGCTCTAAAACGTCGAAATAATATGAAATATTCTATAAAAATATTGATTTTTTTAGATTTTTAATGGGATTTTTCTGAGCTTTTTAATGTTTCATGTATTTTTCGAAAATAATATGAAATATTCTATAAAAATATTGATTTTTATAGATTTTTAATGGGATTTTATAAAAATATGTAAATAATTATTAAATATTCAAAAATGCTATAAAACTTGATTTTATTGCATTTTTTGACGATTTAAGGCATTTTCACTGATTTTCTGAAAAACTATTTTTTTAGATAAAATATACCTGTGAGTAAGCTTCCTAAAAGAAAATCAAAAAATTTTGCTTACTTTTCCCATAAATTTCAATTGCAGTAGAAATTATATTTAAAAGTGTGAAAATGTAAGTATTTTAGCTAAAAAATGAGTTTTGCCAGAAAAGAACTCAAACCGCTCTAAAACGTCGAAATATGCAATAAAATACGATTTTAGCACATTTTTCTGAGCTTTTTAATGTTTCATGTATTTTTCGAAAATAATATGAAATATTCTATAAAAATAATGATTTTTATAGATTTTTAATGGGATTTTTTAAAAATATGTAAATAATTTATAAATATTCAAAAATGCTATAAAACTTGATTTTATTGCATTTTTGACGATTTAAGCATTTTCAAGGATTTTGTGAAAACTATTTTTTAGATAAAATATACATATGAGTAAGCTTCCTAAAAGAAAATCATAAAATTTTGCTTACTTTTCCCATAAATTTCAATTGCAAGAAATTCTATTTAAAAGTGTGAAAATGTAAGTATTTTAGTTAAAAAATTAGTTTTCCAGAAAAGCACTCAAACCGCTCAAAAACGTCGAAATATGCCATAAAATGCGATTTTAGTATTTTTCTGAGCTTTTTAATGTTTCATGTATTTTTCGAAAATAATATGAAATATTCTATAAAAATATTGATTTTTAAAGATTTTTAATGGGATTTTTTAAAAATATTTAAATAATTAATATATATTCAAAAATGCTATAAAACGATATTTTTGCATTTTTAACGATTCAAGGTATTTTCACGGATTTTCTGAAAAACTATTTTTTAGATAAAATATACCTATGAGTAAGCTTCCTAAAAGAAAATCATAAAATTTTGCTTAATTTTCCCATAAATTTCAATTGCAGTACAAATTCTATTTAAAAGTGTGAAAATCAAGGTATTTTAGCTAAAAAATGAGTTTTGTCAGAAAAGCATCAAACCGCTCTAAAACGTCGAAACATGCCATAAAAATGCGATTTTAGCACATTTTTCTGAGCTTTTTAATGTTTCATGTATTTTTCGAAAATAATATGAAATATTCTATAAAAATAATGATTTTTATAGGTTTTTAATGGGATTTTTTTAAAAATATGTAAATAATTTATAAATATTAAAAAATGCTATAAAACGTTATTTTATTGCATTTTTTGACGATTTAAGGCATTTTCAAGGATTTTATGAAAAACTATTTTTTTAGATAAAATATACCTATGAGTAAGCTTCCTAAAAGAAAATCATAAACTTTTGCTTACTTTTCCCATAAATTTCAATTGCAGTAGAAATTCTATTTAAAAGTTTGAAAATGTAAGTATTTTAGCTAAAAAATGAGTTTTGCCAGAAAAGCACTCAAACCGCTCTAAAACGTCGAAATAATATGAAATATTTTATAAAAATATTGATTTTTATAGATTTTTAATGGGATTTTTCTGAGCTTTTTAATGTTTCATGTATTTTTCGAAAATAATATGAAATATTCTATAAAAATATTGATTTTCATAGATTTTTAATGGGATTTTTTAAAAATATGTAAATAATTAATAAATATTCAAAAATGCTATAAAACTTGATGTTATTGCATTTTTTGACGATTTAAGGCATTTTCACGGATTTTCTGAAAAACTATTTTTTTAGATAAAATATACCTGTGAGTAAGCTTCCTAAAAGAAAATCATAAAATTTTGCTTACTTTTCCCATAAATTTCAATTGCAGTAGAAATTATATTTAGATTTTTTAGATTTTGCCACCGAAGTGGCTAGTTTATTGTGCACCCTATATCCATCCTGTGGACGGTAGCGCAAGAGCATATGGATACACAAAAGGCCTAGGCACTAGGCCCCAAAGGGGTTAACAATTGTACATTTGGGTTTATATCTACATTTCAATTATCTGTTACAAGCAGGTATCTTATTTCATGAATAAGATATCTTGACATGTCACATAGGTTATTATATTGTATATCTCTATATTCCTCAATAAGTGCACAATTAAGCACATAGTGTTCAAGACAGTGACCATATGCCTGATCACATAATTTGCATTTAGTTTGATCATCATCTGTGTCTCCCAAACTGTCAGAAGTACCTGTAGCCAAGCCTAAGCCTGGCCACTACAACATCAGTCAGTCTGTTCACATTGCAAGTTGCTCCACAACATGCCCATCTGTGCTCGCATTATCATGAGCACAGATAGGCACGTTCATGGAAATTAATTTGGATTTATATCTACAGTTCACTTATCTGTTACAAGCAAATTTAGAAATTTGCTTAGAATAAGTGGTATCCTACATTCACTAATAAGATATCTTGACATGTCACATAGGTTATTATACTGTCTATCTCTATATTCCTCAATAAGTGGACAATTCAGCACATAGTGTTCAAGACAGTGACCATATGCCTGATCACATAATTTGCATTTAGTTTGATCATCATCTGTGTATCTCCCAAACTGCCAGAAGTATTTGTAGCGCCGAAGCCTGGCCACTACGACATCAGTCAGTCTGTTCACATTGCAAGTTGCTCCATAAACATACTTATCTACATTCATGTTATCATAGTGGGTTATAGATCTACTCAGGCTTCTAACTGCATTCCTATAGCTATCATTTTCATTATTTATTTCTCTCCTAATATTATTCCTAATGCTAGACACAGATATACCAAAGTTATATTCTACATTCTCCTTATGGGTGCTCTTCTTGGCTAACATATCAACTTTATCATGAAGGAGTAATCCAATGTGTGACGGAATCCATAACAAATGTACTTTAATTCCTTTGTCCCGGATTTTTGAGTATCTATACCTGGCTTCTCCAATGAGCATGCTGTTAGAGTCATTATAGGAGTCAAGAGCCTTCAATGATGACATAGAATCAGTAATGATGATAGAGTCAAGCTCAGTGTCATAAGTTAGCTTTAGTGCCATAAGGATTGCAAACAATTCAGTTTGCAGTGTAGACGCCCAGTTGTTAATTCTTATGCCTAGTTCAAAAAATTATTATTGTTCTTAACTAGGAGGTGGCAACCAGAGCAGATGCAGCCCTGCCAGAAGACTCCTGTTTAGATCCATCAGTGTATATAACTTGAGATAACTTATTACTACCAGCTAGGCGATAAATTTCTTCTTGAGCAGTTGCTTTAACAAGTGATTTAAGGAAGGGATTACTAGCAATGAGCTTCTTGGGAGGGACTTGCAGGTATGTGATATTAAATGAACACATCTTCCATGGAGGGTGAAATGCTCTTGTTGCCTACAGTGATACAATTCATGAAGGTTGTAAAACTTAATGTAATTGCATGTTTTCACAATCCATTTAGATCTGTGAGTATTTACTTCTAGACATTTAGTAAGATTCATTGTGACAGTGTCTGGTTCATTTCTTAACAATCTAATACCAAGTACAGTGTTAATCTCAACAATCCTATCACTGATACTAGTAATACCAAGCTCCTTCCTCATATTAAGAACCTTTGTAGATTTGGGACTGCCAAGAATAATTCTGAGAGCTTCATTTTGCATTAACTCCAAGGGTCGGAGAGAACTTTCTCGAGCTAATATCAACATGGGAGCAGCATAATCAATTAAGGACCTAATATAGGCTATGTACATCATTCTCGCAATTCTCACATTAGCACCATAGTTGGGGTTGTATCCAGCAACAGCTTTAAGAGCATTTAGTCTATCTTTGCATTTTTTATTTAGTTGTGGTATAGTAGATTTGGTAAAGGGTACATCTACACCAAGATATCTGTAAGTTTTAACGTAGCTAATGTTTTCACCCTGCAAATAGATGGGTGGGGGATGTCGTTTGCTTGTTAATATCTTTGTTTTAGAGGAAGATATTATGAGGCCTAGTCGATTACAAATTGCTTGAAATTATATTTAAAAGTGTGAAAATGTAAGTAATTTAGCTAAAAAATGAGTTTTGCCAGAAAAGCACTCAAACCGCTCTAAAACGTCGAAATATGCAATAAAATACGATTTTAGCACATTTTTCTGAGCTTTTTAATGTTTCATGTATTTTTCGAAAATAATATGAAATATTCTATAAAAATATTGATTTTTATAGATTTTTAATGGGATTTTTTTAAAAATATGTAAATAATTTATAAATATTCAAAAATGCTATAAAACTTGATTTTATTGCATTTTTTGACGATTTAAAGGCATTTTAAAGGATTTTCTGAAAACTATTTTTTTAGATAAAATATACCTGTGAGTAAGCTTCCTAAAAGAAAATCATAAAATTTTGCTTACCTTTCCCATAAATTTCAATTGCAGTAGAAATTCTATTTAAAAGTGTGAAAATGTAAGTATTTTAGCTAAAAAATGAGTTTTGCCAGAAAAGCACTCAAACCGCTCTAAAACGTCGAAATATGCAATTAAATACGATTTTAACACATTTTTCTGAGCTTTTTAATGTTTCATGTATTTTTCGAAAATAATATGAAATATTCTATAAAAATATGTTTTTAAATAAATTTTTTATTTAAAAAATTAAAATTAATGCTATAAAACGTTTTTTTATTTCATTTTTTGACGATTTAAGGCATTTTCAAGGATTTTGTGAAAAACTATTTTTTTAGATAAAATATACCTATGAGTAAGCTTCCTAAAAGAAAATCATAAAATTTTGCTTACTTTTCCCATAAATTTCAATTGCAGTAGAAATTCTATTTAAAAGTTTGAAAATGTAAGTATTTTAGCTAAAAAATGAGTTTTGCCAGAAAAGCACTCAAACCGCTCTAAAACGTCGAAATATGAAAATTTTAAAAATATTGATTTTATAGATTTTAATGGATTTTTCTGAGCTTTTTAATGTTTCATGTATTTTTCGAAAATAATATGAAATATTCTATAAAATATTGATTTTTATAGATTTTTAATGGGATTTTTTAAAATATGTAAATAATTAATAAATATTCAAAATGCTATAAAACTTTTTATTGCATTTTTTGACGATTTAAGGCATTTTCACGGATTTTCTGAAAACTATTTTTAGATAAAATATACCTGTGAGTAAGCTTCCTAAAGAAAATCATAAAATTTTGCTTACTTTTCCCATAAATTTCAATTGCAGTAAATTCTATTTAAAAGTGTGAAAATGTAAGTATTTAGCTAAAAATGAGTTTTGCCAGAAAAGCACTCAAACCGCTCTAAAACGTCGAAATATGCAATAAAATACGATTTTAGCACATTTTTCTGAGCTTTTTAATGTTTCATGTATTTTTCGAAAATAATATGAAATATTCTATAAAAATATTGATTTTTATAGATTTTTAATGGGATTTTTTAAAAATATGTAAATAATTATAATATTCAAAATGCTATAAAACTTGATTTTATTGCATTTTTAGATTTAAAGGCATTTTAAAGGATTTTCTGAAAAACTATTTTTAGATAAAATATACCTGTGAGTAAGCTTCCAAAAGAAAATCATAAAATTTTGCTTACTTTTCCCATAAATTTCAATTGCAGTAGAAATTCTATTTAAAAGTGTGAAAATGTAAGTATTTTAGCTAAAAAATGAGTTTTGCCAGAAAAGCATCAAACCGCTCTAAAACGTCGAAATATGCAATTAAATACGATTTTAGCACATTTTTCTGAGCTTTTTAATGTTCCATGTATTTTTCGAAAATAATATGAAATATTCTATAAAAATATTGATTTTTATAGATTTTTAATGGGATTTTTTAAAAATATGTAAATAATTAATATATATTAAAAAATGCTATAAACGATATTTTATTGCATTTTTTAACGATTCAAGGTATTTTCACGGATTTTCTGAAAAACTATTTTTTTAGATAAAATATACCTATGAGTAAGCTTCCTAAAAGAAAATCATAAAATGGCATTTTTCCCATAAATTTCAATTGCAGTAGAAATTCTTTTAAAAGTGTGAAAATCAAGTATTTTAGCTAAAAATGAGTTTTGTCAGAAAAGCATCAAACCGCTCTAAAACGTCGAAATATGCGTTACAATACGATTTTAGCACATTTTTTTGAGCTTTTTAATGTTTCATGTATTTTTCGAAAATAATATGAAATATTCTATATTGATTTTTATAGATTTTTAATGGGATTTTTTTAAAATATGTATATAATTAATACATATTAAAAAGTGCTATAAAACGATATTTTATTGCATTTTTGACGATTCAAAGGCATTTTCACGGATTTCTGAAAACTATTTTTAGATAAAATATACCTATGAGTAAGCTTCCATAAAGAAAATTCTATTTAAAAGTTTGAAAATGTAAGTATTTTAGCTAAAAAATGAGTTTTGCCAGAAAAGCACTCAAACCGCTCTAAAACGTCGAAATATGCAATAAAATACGATTTTAGCACATTTTTCTGAGCTTTTAATGTTTCATGTATTTTCGAAAATAATATGAAATATTCTATAAAAATATTGATTTTTAAGATTTTTAACGGGATTTTTTAAAAATATGTAAATAATTAATAAATATTAAAAAATGCTATATAACTTGATTTTATTGCATTTTTTGACGATTTAAGGCATTTTCAAGGATTTTGTGAAAAACTATTTTTTTAGATAAAATATACATATAAGAACATAAGAAAGAAGGAACACTGCAGCAGGCCTACTGGCCCATGCGAGGCAGGTCCAAATATCCAACGGCTTAAGCCAATGCCCCTACCCAGCCAGGTCAGGTTACATTCACTTAAGGAAGGAGCACTGCATCTGACCTAGTAGCACAAGCTAGTCAGGACCAATTCACACCCAACCGCACCCACTCATATAATTGTCCAGCCGACCACCTGGTCAGGTCACTTCCACTTAAGGAATTAGTACAGGTCAGGTTACATTCACTTAAGGAAGGAGCACTGCATCTGACCACTACAAGCAAGTCAGATCCAAACTCACACCCATCCACACCCACCCATGTATTTATCTAACCTATTTTTAAAACTACACAACGTCTTAGCATCTATGACGGTACTCGGGAGTTTGTTCCACTCATCCACAACTCTATTACCAAACCAGTGCTTTCCTATATCCTTCCTGAATCTGAACTTTTCCAACTTGAAACCATTGCTGCGAGTCCTGTCTTGGTTGGATATTTTCAGCACGCTATTTACATCCCCTTTGTTTATTCCTGTTTTCCATTTGTACACCTCAATCATATCCCCCTAATTCTACGCCTTTCTAGAGAGTGCAGATTCAGGCCCTCAGAATATCCTCATAGGGAAGATTTCTGATACAAGGGATCAACTTTGTCATCCTCCTTTGTACGTTTTCCAGTGCATTTATATCCATTCTGTAATACGGTGACCAGAACTGTGCAGCATAATCTAAATGAGGCCTAACCAAAGATATATAGAGTTGAAGAACAACCTGAGGACTTCTATTATTTATACTTCTTGATATGAAGCCAAGGATTCTGTTAGCTTTATTGCGAACACTTATGCACTGTTGTCTAGGCTTCAGATTACTACTAACCAGAACTCCCAAATCCTTCTCGCAATTACAAGTAATAAGATCTGTATTATTCAGCTTATATGTGGCATGGTTATTGTCCTGCCCAACATTTAGAACTTTGCATTTGTTTACATTAAACTGCATCTGCCACTTCTCCGACCACTGCATCAGTCTATTCAAATCATCCTGGAGTGCTCTAATGTCCTCATTTGAATGAATTGGACGGCCTATTTTGGTGTCATCAGCAAATTTACTTATGCTACTATTTATTCCCTCATCTATGTCGTTTATGTAAATTGTAAACAACAGGGGGCCCAAAACTGACCCCTGTGGAACACCGCTTGAGACGCGCCCCCATTCTGATTTCTCTCCATTTATGCAAACTCTCTGCCGCCTATTAGTCAACCATGCCTCTACCCAGGAAAAATTTCTCCTCCTATTCCGTGTGCCTTAAGTTTCCTCAGTAGCCTCTGATGTGGAACTTTATCGAAAGCCTTACTGAAGTCCATATACACAATATCATATTCATTACCATGATCTACCTCCTCAAACACCTTAGTGAAAAAAGTTAGTAAATTCGTGAGACATGAACGCCCCTTTGTAAAACCGTGTTGAGATTCATTAATCAATTTATGCTTTTCAAGATGGCTACGAATTGCCTCGGCAATTATTGATTCCATAAATTTACCAACTATGGAGGTAAGGCTTATTGGTCTATAGTTCGAAGCTAAGGACCTGTCACCTGCCTTGTAAATAGGTATTACATTTGCCCTTTTCCACTTGTCTGGCACTATGCCAGTTTGTAGTGATATATTGAAAAGATTTGCCAAAGGTTTGCTAAGTTCCTCTTTACATTCCTTTAAAACTCTTGCAAACAGTTCATCAGGGCCTGGGGATTTGTTAGGTTTTAATTTCTCTATTTGTCTGAGGACCATGTCACTAGTTACCCCAATCGAGCATAGTCTGTTATCTTCCAGTTCTACATAATTTATTATTTCTGGAATTCTGCTAGTATCTTCCTGAGTAAAAACTGAGAGGAAGTAAGTATTGAAAATTTCACACATATCCTTATCACTGTCCGTGATCTGTCCCTAATCTTACTTCTGTATACCTGAAAGAACCCTTTTGGGTTAGTCTTCGAATCCCTTGCGACCTTAGCCTCATAATCCCTTTTTGCTTTTCTTATTCCTTTTTTTATTTCTCTCTTTAATTGATAATATTGATTTCTTATCTGTCCATCCCCTCTTTTGATACGCCTATATATGCCTCTCTTTTGACCAATGAGATGTTTTAATCTATTGTTCATCCATTTAGGATCATTTTTGTTAGATCTAATTTCCCTACTTGGAACAAAAGTTGTCTGGGCAGCTAGAACTATGCTCTGAAAAACGTCATATTGGCAACCAAAACCACCTACCTGACCCATAGTCAGGTCATCCCAATTTAGCCCACCTAGGTAATTTCTCAGCCCCATGAAGTCGGCTACACGAAAGTCTGGAACTGAGACTTGATTGCAGTTACCTGGGTAATTCCATGATATATTAAAACTAAGTGATTTGTGATCGCTTTCCCAAGCTCTTCATTAACCTCAAGATTATTAATTAGTGATTCTTTGTTAGCAAGAACCAAATCAAGCAAGTTACTACCTCTAGTTGGTTCTGTCACAAACTGTTTTAAAAACAATCCTGAACCGTATCAAGAAAGTCACTAGACTCAAGATTACCTGTCACATTGTTCCAATCAATGTGTCTAAAGTTAAAATCTCCCATTAACACAACATTTTCATATCTTGACGCCTTATGAATTTCGTCCCATAGCAGCTTACTGCGCTCCCTATCCAGGCTTGGGGGCCTGTAAATCACACCCAAAATTAATTTTCACGACCCTCGAGAAACTGTAGCCAAACAGATTCTGTACCCGTTGTTTCTAATCTTATATCTTGTCTAACACAACAATTTAAATTATCTCTGACATACATCGCCACTCCTCCACCCTTCCTGTTGACCCTATCAGTGTGGAATAGTTTGTAACCCTGAATGTTGCACTCGGAAGGCATTTCTCTATCTGTCAGGTTGAACCAGGTCTCTGTTATAGCAATAATATCTATATTACCTGCACTTGCACTTGCCAGAAAAGCACTCAAACCGCTCAAAACGTCGAAATATGCCATAAAATGCGATTTTAGCATATTTTTCTGAGCTTTTAATGGGATTTTTAAAAATATGTAAATAATTATTATATATTCAAAATGCTATAAAACGATATTTTTTTTCATTTTTAACGATTCAAGGCATTTTCACGGATTTTCTGAAAAACTATTTTTTAGATAAAATATACCTATGAGTAAGCTTCCAAAAGAAAATCATAAAATTTTGCTTACTTTTCCCATAAATTTCAATTGCAGTAGAAATTCTATTTAAAAGTGTGAAAATCTAAGTATTTTAGCTAAAAAATGAGTTTTGTCAGAAAAGCATCAAACCGCTCTAAAACGTCGAAATATGCCATAAAATGCGATTTTAGCACATTTTCTAAGCTTTTTAATGTTTCATGTAATTTTTCGAAAATAATATGAAATATTCTATAAAAATAATGATTTTTATAGGTTTTTAATGGGATTTTTTTAAAAATATGTAAATAATTTATAAATATTAAAAAATGCTATAAAACGTTATTATATTTAATTTTTTGACGATTTAAGGCATTTTCAAGGATTTTGTGAAAAAACTATTTTTTTAGATAAAATATACCTATGAGTAAGCTTCCTAAAAGAAAATCATAAAATTTTGCTTACTTTTCCCATAAATTTCAATTGCAGTAGAAATTCTATTTAAAAGTTTGAAAATGTAAGTATTTTAGCTAAAAAATGAGTTTTGCCAGAAAAGCACTCAAACCGCTCTAAAACGTCGAAATAATATGAAATATTCTATAAAAATATTGATTTTTATAGATTTTTAATGGAATTTTTCTGAGCTTTTTAATGTTTCATGTATTTTTCGAAAATAATATGAAATATTCTATAAAAATATTGATTTTTATAGATTTTTAATGGGATTTTTTAAAAATATGTAAATAATTAATAAATATTCAAAATTGCTATAAAACTTGATTTTATTGCATTTTTTGACGATTTAAAGGCATTTTAAAGGATTTTCTGAAAAACTATTTTTTTTAGATAAAATATACCTGTGAGTAAGCTTCCTAAAAGAAAATCATAAAATTTTGCTTACTTTTCCATAAATTTCAATTGCAGTAGAAATTCTATTTAAAAGTGTGAAAATGTAAGTATTTTAGCTAAAAAATGAGTTTTGCCGAAAAGCACTCAAACCGCTCTAAAACGTCGAAATATGCAATTAAATACGATTTTAGTACATTTTGCTGAGCTTTTTAATGTTTCATGTATTTTTCGAAAATAATATGAAATATTCTATAAAAATATTGATTTTTATAGATTTTTAATGGGATTTTTGAAAAATATGTAAATAATTAATATATATTCAAAATTGCTATAAAACGATATTTAATTGCATTTTTTAACAATTCAAGGCATTTTCACGGATTTTCTGAAAAACTATTTTTTTAGATAAAATATACCTATGAGTAAGCTTCCTAAAAGAAAATCATAAAATTTTGCTTACTTTTCCCATAAATTTCAATTGCAGTAGAAATTCTATTTAAAAGTGTGAAAATCTAAGTATTTTAGCTAAAAAATGAGTTTTGTCAGAAAAGCATCAAAACGCTCTAAAACGTCGAAATATCCCATGAAATGCGATTTTAGCACATTTTTCTGAGCTTTTTAATGTTTCATGTATTTTTCGAAAATAATATGAAATATTCTATAAAAATATTGATTTTTATAGATTTTTAATGGAATTTTTAAAAATATGTAAATAATTAATAAATATTAAAAAATGCTATAAAACTTGATTTTATTGCATTTTTTGACGATTTAGGGCATTTTCAAGGATTTTCTGAAAAACTATTTTTTTAGATAAAATATACCTGTGAGTAAGCTTCCTAAAAGAAAATCATAAAATTTTGCTTACTTTTCCCATAAATTTTAATTGCAGTAGAAATTCTATATTAAAGTGTGAAAATGTAAGTATTTTAGCTAAAAAATGAGTTTTGCCAGAAAAGCACTCAAACCGCTCTAAAACGTCGAAATATGCAATAAAATACGATTTTAGCACATTTTTCTGAGCTTTTTAATGTTTCATGTATTTTTCGAAAATAAAATGAAATATTCTATAAAAATATTGATTTTTATAGATTTTTAATGGGATTTTTTAAAAATATGTAAATAATTAATAAATATTAAAAAATGCTATAAAACTTGATTTTATTGCATTTTTTGACGATTTAAGGCATTTTCAAGGATTTTCGGAAAAACTATTTTTTTAGATAAAATATACCTATAAGTAAGCTTCCTAAAAGAAAATCATAAAATTTTTCTTACTTTTCCCATAAATTTCAATTGCAGTAGAAATTCTATTTAAAAGTGTGAAAATTTAAGTATTTTAGCTGAAAAATGAGTTTTGCCAGAAAAGCACTCAAACCGCTCTAAAACGTCGAAATATGCAATAAAATACGATTTTAGCACATTTTTCTGAGCTTTTAATGTTTCATGTATTTTTCGAAAATAATATGAAATATTCTATAAAAATATTGATTTTTATAGATTTTTAATGGGATTTTTAAAAAAAAATTAAATAATTAATAAATATTAAAAAATGCTATAAAACTTGATTTTATTGCATTTTTTGACGATTTAAGGCATTTTCAAGGATTTTGTGAAAAACTATTTTTTTAGATAAAATATACATATGAGTAAGCTTCCTAAAAGAAAATCATAAAATTTTGCTTACTTTTCCCATAAATTTCAATTGCAGTAGAAATTCTATTTAAAAGTGTGAAAATGTAAGTTATTTAGCTAAAACATGAGTTTTGCCAGAAAAGCACTCAAACCGCTCTAAAACGTCGAAATATGCAATAAAATACGATTTTAGCACATTTTTCTGAGCTTTTAATGTTTATGTATTTTCGAAAATAATATGAAATATTCTATAAAAATATTGATTTTTATGATTTTTAACGGGATTTTTAAAAATATGTAAATAATTAATAAATATTAAAAAATGCTATATAACTTGATTTTATTGCATTTTTGACGATTTAAGGCATTTTCAAGGATTTTGTGAAAAACTATTTTTTTAGATAAAATATACATATAAGAACATAAGAACATAAGAAAGAAGGAACACTGCAGCAGGCCTACTGGCCCATGCGAGGCAGGTCCAAATCTCCAACGGCTTAAGCCAATGCCCCTACCCAGCCAGGTCAGGTTACATTCACTTAAGGAAGGAGCACTGCATCTGCCCCTAGTAGCACAAGCTTGTCAGGACCAATTCACCAACCGCACCCACTCATATAATTGTCCAGCCGACCACCTGGTCAGGTCACTTCCACTTAAGGAATTAGTACAGGTCAGGTTACATTCACTTAAGGAAGGAGCACTGCATCTGACCTACTACAAGCTAGTCAGATCCAAACTCACACCCATCCACACCCACCCATGTATTTATCTAACCTATTTTAAAACTACACAACGTCTTAGCATCTATGACGGTACTCGGGAGTTTGTTCCACTCATCCACAACTCTATTACCAAACCAGTGCTTTCCTATATCCTTCCTGAATCTGAACTTTTCCAACTTGAAACCATTGCTGCGAGTCCTGTCTTGGTTGGATATTTTCAGCACGCTATTTACATCCCCTTTGTTTATTCCTGTTTTCCATTTGTACACCTCAATCATATCCCCCTAATTCTACGCCTTTCTAGAGTGCAGATTCAGGGCCCTCAGTCTATCCTCATAGGGAAGATTTCTGATACAAGGGATCAACTTTGTCATCCTCCTTTGTACGTTTTCCAGTGCATTTATATCCATTCTGTAATACGGTGACCAGAACTGTGCAGCATAATCTAAATGAGGCCTAACCAAAGATATATAGAGTTGAAGAACAACCTGGGGACTTCTATTATTTATACTTCTTGATATGAAGCCAAGGATTCTGTTAGCTTTATTGCGAACACTTATGCACTGTTGTCTAGGCTTCAGATTACTACTAACCAGAACTCCTAAATCCTTCTCGCAATTACAAGTAATAAGATCTGTATTATTCAGCTTATATGTGGCATGGTTATTGTCCTGCCCAACTTTAGAACTTTGCATTTGTTTACATTAAACTGCATCTGCCACTTCTCCGACCACTGCATAGTCTATTCAAATCATCCTGGAGTGCTCTAATGTCCTCATTTGAATGAATTGGACGGCCTATTTTGGTGTCATCAGCAAATTTACTTATGCTACTATTTATTCCCTCATCTATGTCGTTTATGTAAATTGTAAACAACAGGGGCCCAAAACTGACCCCTGTGGAACACCGCTTGAGACGCGCCCCCATTCTGATTTCTCTCCATTTATGCAAACTCTTGCCGCCTATTAGTCAACCATGCCTCTACCCAGGAAAAAATTTCTCCTCCTATTCCGTGTGCCTTAAGTTTCCTCAGTAGCCTCTGATGTGGAACTTATCGAAAGCCTTACTGAAGTCCATATACACAATATCATATTCATTACCATGATCTACCTCCTCAAACACCTTAGTGAAAAAATTAGTAAATTCGTGAGACATGAACGCCCCTTTGTAAAACCGTGTTGAGATTCATTAATCAATTTATGCTTTTCAAGATGGCTTACGGAATTGCCTCAGGTAATTATTGATTCCATAAATTTACCAACTATGGAGGTAAGCTTATTGGTCTATAGTTCGAAGCTAAGGACCTGTCACCTGCCTTGTAAATAGGTATTACATTTGCCCTTTTCCACTTTGTCTGCACTATGCCAGTTTGTAGTGATATATTGAAAAGATTTGCCAAAGGTTTGCTAAGTTCCTCTTTACATTCCTTTAAAACTCTTGCAAACAGTTCATCAGGGCCTGGGGATTTGTTAGGTTTTAATTTCTCTATTTGTCTGAGGACCATGTTACTAGTTACCCCAATCGAGCATAGTCTGTTATCTTCCAGTTCTACATAATTTATTATTTCTGGAATTCTGCTAGTATCTTCCTGAGTAAAAACTGAGAGGAAGTAAGTATTGAAAATTTCACACATATCCTTATACTGTCCGTGATCTGTCCTGAGTTACTCTTAAGTGGGCCTATCTTGTCCCTAATCTTACTTCTGTATACCTGAAAGAACCCTTTTGGGTTAGTCTTCGAATCCCTTGCGAAATTAGCCTCATAATCCCTTTTTTGCTTTTCTTATTCCTTTTTTATTTCTCTCTTTAATTGATAATATTGATTTCTTATCTGTCCATCCCCTCTTTTGATACGCCTATATATGCCTTTCTTTTGACCAATGAGATGTTTTAATCTATTGTTCATCCATTTAGGATCATTTTGTTAGATCTAATTTCCCTACTTGGAACAAAAAATTGTCTGGGCAGCTAGAACATGCTCTGAAAAACGTCATATTGGCAACCAAAACCACCCACCTGACCCATAGTCAGGTCATCCCAATTAGCCCACCTAGGTAATTTCTCAGCCCCATGAAGTCGGCTACACGAAAGTCTGGAACTGAGACTTGATTGCAGTTACCTGGGTAATTCCATGATATATTAAAACTAAGTGATTTGTGATCGCTTTCCCCAAGCTCTTCATTAACCTCAAGATTATTAATTAGTGATTCTTTGTTAGCAAGAACCAAATCAAGCAAGTTGCTACCTCTAGTTGGTTCTGTCACAAACTGTTTAAAAAACAATCCTGAACCGTATCAAGAAAGTCACTAGACTCAAGATTACCTGTCACATTGTTCCAATCAATGTGTCTAAAGTTAAATCTCCCATTAACACAACATTTTCATATCTTGACGCCTTATGAATTTCGTCCCATAGCAGCTTACCTGGCTCCCTATCCAGGCTTGGGGCCTGTAAATCACACCCAAAATTAATTTTTCACGACCCTCGAAACTGTAGCCAAACAGATTCTGTACCCGTTGTTTCTAATCTTATATCTTGTCTAACACAACAATTTAAATTATCTCTGACATACATCGCCTCCTCCACCCTTCCTGTTGACCCTATCAGTGTGGAATAGTTTGTAACCCTGAATGTTGCACTCGGAAGGCATTTCTCTATCTGTCAGGTTGAACCAGGTCTCTGTTATAGCAATAATATCTATATTACCTGCACTTGCACTTGCCAGAAAAGCACTCAAACCGCTCAAAAACGTCGAAATATGCCATAAAATGCGATTTTAGCATATTTTTCTGAGCTTTTTAATGGGATTTTTTAAAAATATGTAAATAATTATTATATATTCAAAAATGCTATAAAACGATATTTTATTGCATTTTTTAACGATTCAAGGCATTTTCACGGATTTTCTGAAAAACTATTTTTTTAGATAAAATATACCTATGAGTAAGCTTCCTAAAAGAAAATCATAAAATTTTGCTTACTTTTCCCATAAATTTCAATTGCAGTACAAATTCTATTTAAAAGTGTGAAAATCTAAGTATTTTAGCTAAAAAATGAGTTTTGTCAGAAAAGCATCAAACCGCTCTAAAACGTCGAAATATGCCATAAAATGCGATTTTAGCACATTTTTCTGAGCTTTTTAATGTTTCATGTATTTTTCGAAAATAATATGAAATATTCTATAAAAATAATGATTTTTATAGGTTTTAATGGGATTTTTTTAAAAATATGTAAATAATTTATAAATATTAAAAAATGCTATAAAACGTTATTATATTTCATTTTTTGACGATTTAAGGCATTTTCAAGGATTTTGTGAAAAACTATTTTTTTTAAATAAAATATACCTATGAGTAAGCTTCCTAAAAGAAAATCATAAAATTTTGCTTACTTTTCCCATAAATTTCAATTGCAGTAGAAATTCTATTTAAAAGTTTGAAAATGTAAGTATTTTAGCTAAAAAATGAGTTTTGCCAGAAAAGCACTCAAACCGCTCCAAAACGTCGAAATAATTTGAAATAATCTATAAAAATATTGATTTTTATAGATTTTTAATGGGATTTTTCTGAGCTTTTTAATGTTTCATGTATTTTTCGAAAATAATATGAAATATTCTATAAAAACATTGATTTTTATAGATTTTTGATGGGATTTTTTAAAAATATGTAAATAATAAATAAATATTCAAAAATGCTATAAAACTTGATTTTATTGCATTTTTTGACGATTTAAGGCATTTGCACGGATTTTCTGAAAAACTATTTTTTTAGATAAAATATACCTGTGAGTAAGCTTCCTAAAGAAAATCATAAAATTTTGCTTACTTTTCCCATAAATTTCAATTGCAGTAGAAATTCTATTTAAAAGTGTGAAAATGTAAGTAATTTAGCTAAAAAATGAGTTTTGCCAGAAAAGCACTCAAACCGCTCTAAAACGTCGAAATATGCAATAAAATACGATTTTAGCACATTTTTCTGAGCTTTTTAATGTTTCATGTATTTTTCGAAATTAATATGAAATATTCTATAAAAATATTGATTTTTATAGATTTTTAATGGGATTTTTGAAAAATATGTAAATAATTAATATTCTATAAAAATATTGATTTTTATAGATTTTTAATGGGATTTTTGAAAAATATGTAAATAATTAATATATATTCAAAATTGCTATAAAACGATATTTAATTGCATTTTTTAACAATTCAAGGCATTTTCACGGATTTTCTGAAAAACTATTTTTTTAGATAAAATATACCTATGAGTAAGCTTCCTAAAAGAAAATCATAAAATTTTGCATACTTTTCCCATAAATTTCAATTGCAGTAGAAATTCTATTTAAAAGTCTGAAAATCTAAGTATTTTAGCTAAAAAATGAGTTTTGTCAGAAAAGCATCAAAACGCTCTAAAACGTCGAAATATCCCATGAAATGCGATTTTAGCACATTTTTCTGAGCTTTTTAATGTTTCATGTATTTTTCGAAAATAATATGAAATATTCTATAAAAATATTGAATTTTTATAGATTTTTAATAGAATTTTTAAAAATATGTAAATAATTAATAAATATTAAAAAATGTAATAAAACTTGATTTTATTGCATTTTTTGACGATTTAGGGCATTTTCAAGATTTTCTGAGAAACTATTTTTAAGATAAAATATACCTGTGAGTAAGCTTCCTAAAAGAAAATCATAAAATTTTGCTTACTTTTCCCATAAATTTTTTAATTGCAGTAGAAATTCTATATTAAAGTGTGAAAATGTAAGTATTTTAGCTAAAAATGAGTTTTGCAGAAAAGCACTCAAACCGCTCTAAAACGTCAGAAATATGCAATAAAATACGATTTTAGCACATTTTTCTGAGCTTTTTTAAAGTTTCATGTATTTTCGAAAATAATATGAAATATTCTATAAAAATATTGATTTTTATAGATTTTTAATGGGATTTTTTAAAAATATGTAAATAATTAATAAATATTCAAAAATGCTATAAAACTTGATTTTATTGCATTTTTTGACGATTTAGGGCATTTTCAAGGATTTTCGGAAAAACTATTTTTTTTTATAAAATATACCTATAAGTAAGCTTCCTAAAAGAAATCATAAAATTTTCTACTTTTCCCATAAATTTCAATTGCAGTAGAAATTCCATTTAAAAGTGTGAAAATCTAAGTATTTTAGCTGAAAAATGAGTTTTGCCAGAAAAGCACTCAAACCGCTCTAAAACGTCGAAATATGCAATAAAATACGATTTTAGCACATTTTTCTGAGCTTTTTAATGTTTCATGTATTTTTCGAAAATAATATGAAATATTCTATAAAAATATTGATTTTTATAGATTTTTAATGGGATTTTTTAAAATATGTAAATAATTATTAAATATTAAAAAATGCTATAAAACTTGATTTTATTGCATTTTTGACGATTTAAGGCATTTTCAAGGATTTTGTGAAAAACTATTTTTAGATAAAATATACATATGAGTAAGCTTCCTAAAAGAAAATCATAAAATTTTGCTTACTTTTCCCATAAATTTCAATTGCAGTAGAAATTCTATTTAAAAGTGTGAAAATCTAAGTATTTTAGCTGAAAAATGAGTTTTGCCAGAAAAGCATCAAACGCTCTAAAACGTCGAAATATCAATAAATCGATTTTAGCACATTTTTCTGAGCTTTTTAATGTTTCATGTATTTTTCAAAAATAATATGAATTATTCTTTAAAAATATTGATTTATATAGATTTTTAATGGGATTTCTTAAAAATATGTAAATAATTTATAAAATATTTAAAAATGCTATAAAACTTGATTTTATTGCATTTTTTGACAATTAAGGCATTTTCAAGGATTTTCTGAAAAACTATTTTTTAGATAAAATATACCTGTGAGTAAGCTTCCTAAAAGAAAATCATAAAATTTTGCTTACTTTTCCCATAAATTTCAATTGCAGTAGAAATTCTATTTAAAAGTGTGAAAATCTAAGTATTTTAGCTAAAAAATGAGTTTTGTCAGAAAAGCATCAAAACGCTCTAAAACGTCGAAATATGCCATAAAATGCGATTTTAGCACATTTTTCTGAGCTTTTTAATGTTTCATGTATTTTTCGAAAATAATATGAAATATTCTATAAAAATATTGATTTTTAGAGATTTTTAATAGGAATTTTTAAAAATATGTAAATAATTTATAAATATTAAAAAATGCTATAAAACGATATTTTATTGCATTTTTTGACGATTCAAGGCATTTTCACGGATTTTCTGAAAAACAAATTTTTTAGATAAAATATACCTATGAGTAAGCTTCCTAAAAGAAAATCATAAAATTTTGCTTACTTTTCCCATAAATTTCAATTGCAGTAGAAATTCTATTTAAAAGTGTGAAAATCTAAGTATTTTAGCTAAAAAATGAGTTTTGTGAGAAAAGCATCAAAACCTCTAAAACGTCGAAATATGCAATGAAATGCGATTTTAGCACATTTTTCTGAGCTTTTTAATGTTTCATGTATTTTTCGAAAATAATATGAAATATTCTATAAAAATATTGATTTTTATAGATTTTTAATGGGATTTTTAAAAAATATGTAAATAATTATAAATATTCAAAAATGCTATAAAACTTGATTTTATTGCATTTTTGACGATTTAAAGGCATTTTAAAGGATTTTCTGAAAAACTATTTTTTTAGATAAAATATACCTGTGAGTAAGCTTCCTAAAAGAAAATCATAAAATTTTTGCTTACTTTTCCCATAAATTTCAATTGCAGTAGAAATTCTATTTAAAAGTGTGAAAATGTAAGTATTTTAGCTAAAAAATGAGTTTGCCAAAAGCACTCAAACCGCTCTAAAATGTCGAAATATGCAATTAAATACGATTTTAGCACATTTTTCTGAGCTTTTTAATGTTTCATGTATTTTTCGAAAATAATATGAAATATTCTATAAAAATATTGATTTTTATAGATTTTTAATGGGATTTTTTAAAAATATGTAAATAATTTATAAATATTAAAAAATGCTATAAAACTTGATTTTATTGCATTTTTTGACGATTTAAGGCATTTTCAAGGATTTTCTGAAAAACTATTTTTTTAGATAAAATATACCTGTGAGTAAGCTTCCTAAAAGAAAATCATAAAATTTTGCTTACTTTTCCCATAAATTTCAATTGCAGTAGAAATTCTATTTAAAAGTGTGAAAATCTAAGTATTTTAGCTAAAAAATGAGTTTTGTCAAAAGCTAAAACCTCTAAAACGTCAAATATCCAATGAAATGCGATTTTTTGCACATTTTTTGAGCTTTTTAATGTTTCATGTATTTTTCGAAAATAATATGAAATATTCTATAAAAATATTGATTTTTATAGATTTTTAATGGGATTTTTTTAAAAATATGTAAATAATTAAATATATTCAAAAATGCTATAAAACGATATTTAATTGCATTTTTTAACAATTCAAGGCATTTTTACGGATTTTCTGAAAAACTATTTTTTTTGATAAAATATACCTATGGTAAGCTTCCTAAAAGAAAATCATAAAATTTTGCTAACTTTTCCCATAAATTTCAATTGCAGTAGAAATTCTATTTAAAAAATGTGAAAATCTAAGTATTTTAGCAAAAATGAGTTTTGTCAGAAAGCATCAAAAGCTCTAAAACGTCGAAAATCCATGAAATGCGATTTTACCACATTTTTTTAAGCTTTTTAATGTTTCATGTATTTTTCGAAAATAATATGAAATATTCTATAAAAATAAATTATTTTATAGATTTTAATGGAATTTTTTAAAAAATGTAAATATTTAATAAATATTAAAAATTATAAAACTTGATTTTATTGCATTTTTGACGATTTAGGATTTTCAAGGATTTTCTGAAAAACTATTTTTTTAGATAAAATATACTTGTGAGTAAGCTTCCTAAAAGAAAATCATAAAATTTTGCTTACTTTTCCCATAAATTTTAATTGCAGTAGAAATTCTATATTAAAGTGTGAAAATGTGCATTTTTTGACGATTTAGGGCATTTTCAAGGTTTTCTGAAAAACTTTTTTTTAATAAAATATACCGGAGTAAGCTTCCTAAAAGAAAATCCTAAAATTTTGCTTTTCTTTTCCCATAAATTTTAATTGCAGTAAAATTCTATATTAAAGTGGAAAATGAGTTTTGCCAGAAAAGCACTCAAACCGGGGTTAAAAACGTCGAAATATGCAAAAAATACGATTTTAGCACATTTTTTTGAGCTTTTAATGTTTTTATGTATTTTTCGAAAATAAAATGAAATATTCTATAAAAAATTGATTTTTATAGATTTTTAATGGGATTTTTTAAAATATGTAAATAATTAATAAAATTAAAAAAGCTATAAAACTTGATTTTATTGCATTTTTTTTGGGTTTGGGCATTTTCAAGGTTTTCGGAAAACCTATTTTTTTGATAAAATATACCTATAAGTAAGCTTCCTAAAAGAAAATCATAAAATTTTCTTACTTTTCCCATTAATTTCAAGCGGGAGAAATTCTATTTAAAAGTTTGAAAATGTGTTTTTTTAGCTAAAAAATGAGTTTTGCCAGAAAAGCATAAACCGCTCTAAAACGTCGAAATGTGCAATAAAATACGATTTTAGCTCATTTTTTTGAGCTTTTTTAATGTTTCATGTATTTTTCGAAAAATTATAAAAAATTCTATAAAAATATTGGGTTTTTATAGATTTTTAATGGGATTTTTTAAAAATATGTAAATAATTAATAAATATTAAAAATGCTATTAAAATTTTTATTGCATTTTTTTTACGATTCAAGGCATTTGGATTTTCTGAAAAACTATTTTTTTTATAAAATATACCTATGAGTAACTTCCTAAAAAAAAATCATAAAATTTTGCATACTTTTCAAAAATTTCAATTGCAGTAGAAATTCTATTTAAAGTGTGAAAATCTAAGTATTTTAGCTAAAAATGAGTTTTGTCAGAAAAGCATCAAACCGCTCTAAAACGTCGAAATCGATTTTAAATTTTTCTGAGCTTTTTAATGTTTCATGTATTTTTCGAAAATAATATAAAAAATTCTATAAAAATATTGATTTTTATAGATTTTTAATGGGATTTTTAAATATGTAAATAATTAATAATGATTAAAAATGCTATAAAACTTGATTTTATTGCATTTTTGACGATTTAAGGCATTTTCAAGTATTTTGAAAAACTATTTTTGATAAAATATACATATGAGTAAGCTTCCTGAAAGAAAATCAAAAATTTTTTTTAAAACCTTTTCAGTAGAAATTCTATTTAAAAGTGTGAAAATGTAAGTATTTTAGCTAAAAAATGGTTTTGCCAGAAAAGCACTAAACCGCTTAAAACGTCGAAATAGCAATAAAAAAAGATTTTAAATTTTCCGAGCTTTTTAAATTTTTTTCATTTTTTTAAAATAGAAATACCCATAAAAAATTTATTTTTATAGATTTTTAAAGGGATTTTAAAAAAAATGTAAATAATTAAATATATTCAAAAAAGCTATAAAACGATATTTTATTGCATTTTTTAAGGATCAACTTTAAGGATTTTCGAAAAACGGGTTTTTAGATAAAATATACCTGTGAGTAAAAGCTTCCTAAAAGAAAATCATAAAATTTTGCTTTTTTTTTCCCATAAATTTAAAATTTCATTAAAATTATATTTAAAATGTGAAATGTAGGTATTTTAGCAAAAACGAGTTTTTTCCAGAAAAGCATAAAACCGCTCTAAAACGTCGAAATATGCAAAAAATACGATTTTAGCACATTTTCTGAGCTTTTAATGTTTCATGTATTTTTCGAAAATAATATGAAATATTCTATAAAAATATTGATTTTTATAGATTTTTAATTAGATTTTTTAAAAATATGTAAATAAATAATAATTATTAAAAAAGAAAAACTTGGGTTTTATTGCATTTTTGACGATTTAAAGGCATTTTTAAGGATTTTTAAAAACTATTTTTAAAATAAAATATTAAAATGAGAAAATTTCCTAAAAGAAAAAATTAAAATTTTCTTTTTCTTTTCCCATAAATCTCAGTTGCAGTAGAAATTTTATTTAAAAAATGTGAAAATGTAAGTATTTTTTTGCTAAAAATGAGTTTTGCCAGAAAAGCACTCAAACCGCTCTAAAAAAGTCGAAATATGCAAAAAATACGATTTTAGCACATTTTCTGAGCTTTTTAATGTTTCATGTATTTTCGAAAAAAAATATGAAATATTCTATAAAAATATTGATTTTTAAATTTTTAATGGATTTTTAAAAATATGTAAATAATTAAATATATTCAAAAAAAAGCTATAAAACGATATTTTATTGCATTTTTGACGATTCAAGGATTTTTTGGATTTTCTGAAAACTATTTTTTTAAATAAAATACTTAAATAAGCTTCCCCAAAAAAAAATCATAAAAGTTTGTTTTCTTTTCCCATAAATTTCAATTGCAGTAAAATTCTATTTAAAAGTGTGAACATCTAAGTATTTTAGCTAAAAAAAAAGTTTTTTTAGAAAAAAATCAAAACGCTCTAAAACGTCGAAATATGCCATAAAATGCGATTTTAGCACATTTTTCTGAGCTTTTAATGTTTCATGTATTTTTTTAAAATAATATGAAAATTCTATAAAAATATTGATTTTTATAGATTTTTAATTGGATTTTTTAAAAATATGTAAATAATTTATAAATATTAAAAAAAACTATAAAACGATATTTTATTGCATTTTTTTCGATTCAAGGCATTTTCACGGATTTTCTAAAAAAATTTTTTTTATAAAATATACCTATGAGTAAGCTTCCTAAAAGAAAATCATAAAAAATTTTCTTTTTTTTTCCCATAAATTTCAATTGCAAAAAATTCTATTTAAAAGGGGTGAAAATCTAAGTATTTTGGGTAAAAAATGAGTTTTGTCAGAAAAGCATCAAACCGCTCTAAAACGTCGAAATATGATACATTTTTCTGAGCTTTTTTTAAAGTTTCATGTATTTTTCGGAAAAAAATATGAAATATTCTATAAAAATATTGATTTTTTTATAGATTTTTAATGGGATTTTTTAAAAAAGTAAATAATTAATAAATATTAAAAAAAGCTATAAAAATTGATTTTACATTTTTTTACGATTTTTTAAGGGCATTTTCAAGGATTTTTAAAAACTATTTTTTTTTGATAAAATATACATATGGTAAAACCCAAAAAAAAATCATAAAAATTTTTTTTACTTTTCCCATAAATTTCAATTGCAGTAGAAATTCCATTTAAAAGGGGAAAATCTAAGATTTTTGTTTTAAAAAGAGTTTTTTCCCCCAAAAACACTCCCAAAAAACCCCTTTTTAAAACGCGAAATATGCAATAAAATATGATTTTTTAAAATTTTTTTGGGCCCTTTTTAAAGTTTCATTTTTGACAATAATATGAAATATACTATAAAAATATTGATTTTTTTAGATTTTTAATGGGGTTTTTTAAAAAAATGTAAATAATTAATAAATATTAAAACGGAAAAATTTTATTGCATTTTTTTACGATTCAAAAGGGATTTTCACGGATTTTCTAAAAAATATTTTTTTTGATAAAATATACATATGAGTAAGCTTTCCCAAAAAAAAATCATAAAATTTTGCTTACTTTTTTCCCCTAAATTTCAATTTTCAGTAGAAATTCTATTTAAAAGTGTGAAAAT